>JAGFBZ010000633.1:600000-850485 GCA_018398805.1 Hirundichthys speculiger | reverse complement strand
TAATCCACTCACTTTACAGCCCCAATTCCAAAAAAGTTGGGATGCGCTGTGTAAAACGTAAATAAAACAGAATGCAATGATTTGGCAAATCCCATAAACTCATTTTATTCTCAGTAGGGCATAAAGTACATATCAGATATTGAAACAGACATTTTACCATTTCATGGATGTTTACAATGTTTACCGTTGTGCAGCACCCCCTCTTTTTTGAACAACTGTCTGTAAACATCTAGGAAGTTGCTGGAGTCTTTGGACTCCAGCTAATGGTGTTAAATTCTTGTTTGATGCAGAATTCTATCTGCTCATCAGCATTGGGCCTCCGTTGATGGGTTTTTTGTGTTACGATTCGCCAAATGTTTTGGTGAAAGGTCTGAACTGCAGGCAGGCCAGTTCCGCACCTGGACTCTTCTCTTGCGAAGCCATGCTGTTTTGATGGATCCAGTGTGTGCTTTAGCCTTGTCATGATGATATTGTGTACTGCTGATTGTGGGATCTTCAAAGTCCTTTCATTTTATACTGCGGAACATTTTTCTAAAATTATTCCACAATTTTTTGATCTAATTGGTTGCAGGTTGGTGAATCTCTGCCAATCTTTACATCCTAGAGGCCCTACATTGCTGTAATGCTTATTTTATACTCAGTTATGTTGCTGGTCTGTTGCCAGTTGACCTAATTCATGTTTTATTTGAACCAATTGCATTTCTAGCCTTTTTTTTTTTTTTTGTCCCTGTTTTAACTTTTTTGAGATGCTATTGCTGTTCAAGTAAAAAAATTAGTTAATGTTTTCAATGAAATGATCCGAAATGTCTGTTTCAACATTTGATACGTTCTTTATTTTCTATGTGGAATAAAAACAGGTTTATGAGATTTACAAATGATTGTATTCTGTTTTTAATTATGTTTAACATAGTGTCCCAATTTTTGGGGATATGGGTTTTTTTTTTTTTTTTAAAGCAGGCCCCAAGTCATATATCAGCATTATTTAAAGGTAAAACACTCCAGAGGTTTAGAAGAGATTTCAACCATGTAAGAGAAGATGCTCATTTTCGAAGTCAAAGCACAGTTTATATGTATAGAAGCAGAAAGGACACAACATGGCAAGAAAGACGTCTTAAAATGAGCAGATTACCGTGTGATTCTCACATGATCTTGAAACCTTGGGGTAAATTTGTAATCTCCAGCTGATCAGGTAGCGGTTGCAAGCGTTCCACTTCTGAAACCCTCCAAGTGGGACCTAAGGTTAAGCTGGAGATGGAGGAAAAACAGCTGCAAAACTGGACCATCGTGCTTCCAGTCATGGTGGGGCAGAGGCTCCAGATGATAGGAGAGACTTGTGAAAAGAGCAAAGAGGAGAGGATTGATTTTTGTTTTCAGGATGTGCATGTCTTCTGAGAACCGCAACCCTCCCTTTGCAAGAATGCACACAGAGATAAAACATACTGGACATTAAAATGTCAATGCAGCATTGTAAAACAGTTGTCCAACTGTATGAAATGTTAGAAACATACACTAATCAAGAACATCAGTCTTTTTTCCTCATTATTAGCCCCCAAATTTTAAACTGATAGACTTGATCTTCTTCAGTAAAAACATTCAAAAATTTTACATTGTTAAACCATCAGTTCTATGTGTTCCCACGATGGGGTGCATTTCTCAGCGGGCATGCACAATAGAGTACAACACCTGTGCAGGCCGATAGAAGACGATGCTCAGTGCAAAAAAGCTGCATGAATTCTGATATGTCCATTATCATTCACATTATGTGGCCACATATTGGACATATCCCATCTAGGACCACATACTGAACTGACACAATTTGGATTTGAAAATTTGAAGTGACAATCCAATTTTTGCAGTCACACAGCCCTGGATAAATCAGATATGGGTCAATTCAGGGACATAGTGTGAACGTGGGTTTAGAAAGAATCATGACGTTTTGCAGTTTCAGTCTGAACAGCACTGATCATCAGCTAACATCACAGAATTAATTACTTAAGATCATTTGGGCTGAAATTGAAGCATGAAGAATGAGTAAGATGTTTAGTAGCCAATGCTTATTCTTGACACAGTGGTTTATATATATATGTGTGTATGTATGTATGTGTATATATATATATATATTCTCGCAAAGAAATGATGCGTTGCAGTAACTTTCATTATTCGAGTTATAGACTCTTAACCTTGTGCCATTGATAAATCGACCTTTCCACAGTAGTTATTGATTATGTGATGCAAGGTTAAGCTGCAATTAGCCATACCTATAGCAGCAACGCTAGAAAATTTGCTGTATTATTTTTTTTGACCTGACATCTACAATTAGAGATTTCCTGAATGGCTCCATGAATTTCTTCTAGTGTTCTTACAATAATGCAAATGCCTTGACTCTATTTGTTCATGCAAACGGTGGATGCTTCATTCCTTTTGGAACAGGCAACCGCGGAGCAGATTCGACTTGCGCAGATGATTTCAGACCACAATGATGCAGATTTCGAAGAGAAGGTCAAACAGGTGAGCATGTGCCTAATCTTTTGTCAGATGTTTTGTTCCAGAGTATAACAATGCCTGTTATTTTTTTTTACTGGCACATATGCTATTTTTTTGACTTTGATGTACATGTGTCTTGTTTTGCTTTGCTTAAAATTTCATACTTTTTGATCAGTGAACTGTTCTGTCTCAAATATATTGGACTTTTGGGTAAGATGTGAAGAACTTGATTGATACTGCATATGTCTAATAAATCCCTGTAATGAATAAAAGCTGAATATTGCAATATGCTGAAGTTGTTGTAAACAGTAACAGTGCTAGTGCTTGCACATTGTACATACCAGTTTAGACTATTGTATTGTAGAAAGCAGTCAGTCTGATTGCTCTCCATGACTATACTGTAAGTGCATGTCTTGCAAACCTGCAAGATAAATACGTTATCATGAAAAAATAACTTTAATATTTTGTGTTCATTAATGATTTAAGTTTTTAAAAAACAGCTCAAAATGACCCCTCTATTCAAAGGTTTTTTGAAAAGAATCTTAAGTCGATGTGTTGATCTGTAACAAACTCTGTATTATTACAGTATATTTAAAGGGCAATGATTGTGCTTTATTTTACACATTTTCTATGACTTTTCTTTTTCATCATGGATAAATTCTTGCCTTTTATCTGCCTAATATGTAACTCCAGTTCTATGGAACCAGAGCCCACAAAATCTTCTCTTTTTGCATCAATTGAGATTAGTTTGTGCACCATTGACAGTTCATGTTTTCAAAAATAAAAACAAGATGGCAGTGATCAGACAAATAATGCCTATAAAGTCGTCTGTTGCAAACACCCTTTGTAAATATACAAGATTAAACTGACTTTGGTTTGTCTGTGAGGACCCTGTTCATACTGTCACGTAAGTGGAATGACAATTTTAAGAGTTTTGTCAGAGGGTTAAAATGGTGTCTTATTTTGACATAGCCTGATTGTTCCAGGTCCTAACTTTAATAGCCATTTCATGTTGTTTTGATCCATAACAAAAGTTTATACTCCACGTCATCTAACACTATATCTCGGGTTGTTTAAAATCTAAAATGCTTCCTTAAAATATAAATATTTATATAAAAGCACCTTAAATGCATGCCAGAGGTCCCGTCTTTGTCTCAATATGGCACTCTTTTAATATGTACTTTTTTTTTTCTCCAGCTGATTGACATCACAGGCAAGGACCAGGATGAGTCTATGATCGCACTGCATGATTGCAATGGGGATGTGAACAGAGCCATTAATGTGTTGTTGGAGGGTAGCCCAGACACCGTGAGTATTGGGTTTGACATGAACATAGAGATGGTTTGTCTTCTTTTTTGACATTTCTTCTTTTGCAAAGAGAAAAAAATATTCTTGAGGAATTGGTACACTTCTATTATGTTTTAATATTTTGAAATCAAATTTGTTGAACAGGAACAAACTCAGTTTGGATGTGAATGTAGCTGGATGATCAGTAGTTAAAAATTAAAGCCACAAAAAGGGGTAATGCATCTTACACCACAGTTAGTAAGAGGTTGACAGCTGTTTTGCTTATTCTTGCGGTGGCTCACAACACTGGATTCACATGGGTGTGTTGCATGTGTCGTCTGCGTCTGTGTTTTTGAGACTTTGAATGGGGTGACGTGATCCTGTTGCCGAGCTGTATTGTGGGCACGTTGACTGTGTTGCCTCTGTTAAAGGTTATGGGTGGGTGGGGTGGGGTCAACTTTTTCCCACCAACCATGCATCAGCCAATCAAGTTGCAGGTGCACAGCTAGAGTTAGCAATTTCGTACGCGGAGGCGGAGACTCGTTCAAAGCACACAGGTTTTCTGTGTAGCAAGCAGGAAGTAATTTGATTGGGTCTTTTTGGTATGACATCAATAACACCACCTTGTGCGTTGCTGCAACGCACCCATGTGAATCCAGCATAAGAGGAAATACTTGGTAAAAGAACTGAATCTGCACTCTTTTTTATTTGACAATTGAGGATAAAATTTGAATTTTAAATTTTTGCAGTACCTGCTGCTAAACCTGGACCACATAGCTTAAAATTGTGCAGTCTGAGACAAACATAAAGGGGACTGAGACCCAAGCTAATTGCCCTGCCTGCTGGGGTGCCTTTGCAGATTTTCAGAAGCAGATATTTGTCCTTTGGAGAGGTGGGATGGGTATTGCCTTACCAGATACCACACACTTCAGCAGTATTTGTTTCTGCCACCAACAACTGGCAATATAACAGCTGTAGCTGCCATGTACGTGCTGTGAAAATATGTGGACTTCTTAGATTTTTCTGGGGGCCACTGCTAGTCTTAATTCAAAGTGAAGATGGTGGGAAATGGGACAGAGAGAGAAAGAGGTATGGTGTGCAGGAGACAGCCTCTGAATATGGGGCACCTGCTCATTCAACTGAGCTATTCGGTGCCCATATTTTCCAGTGCCGAGAATTTGGCAATTTAATAGAACCGAGCATACTTGAGAAATTACTTTTCATAATTGAAAAGTTAAAACCCAAGAAGCTGTTTTTATATTAGTTTGGGTCTTGATCAGTTTTCCTGTTAAGAATGTGCGCATTCTCTCCTGTGCTTTTCGTCTGTTGGAGTTGTTAGCATTTAGCCCGAGTTAGCACGTAGCGTTAGCGGGCTAGCCGTCGGCAGGTAAACTCAGGTAGCGTTCTTTAAATCAACCAGATTAGCAGCTTACCCGACGTGATGTATCTGTGTCGTCTGCGACTCTGTTGGTGTAACGTTCAGCTCACGTTAATAATGTGTTCACTTTGACGTTTATAAGTTATGAAACATTCAGATGGCTGCAGCGAGACATTCTCGCATTTCCTGCGTCTGATTCCGTTATCTCTGTACAGTCTCATCACACAATAGCCCGTAATGTTAACGCCGCGAATGGTAACCAAAGGAGAGTTTCACATCTGAAGATGGATTAGCTTTTTCTTTTGCAGGCCTCAGTTTTTAGTGGAGTGTAAGTAGTTAATGGTGTTTACAAACGAATCAATCAACATTACAGCACACATTCATTTAAATGGGACGTTGTGGATATTTCATTTCATCGTGGCTGTCAAGACTGTTATTGGGCAGTCAGTGAAGACTGACTTTTTCCTAGTAAATCTTGTCTCTGTCCTCAGGCTATGGATCTTGAACGTCAGAAACGAAGAGAGGAGATTCAAAAGGCAATGAGCTTCATCCAGTAAGGGAATACCATATTTGAAGCGTGCACCAAGTCTGTATAATGAACACTGAAATTTATGATTTTCTTTTTTTTTTTTTTTTCCACCAGGTCATCAGTCATCACTGCCTTTTCCAGAACCAGAGAGTTATGAGGTTTGCTCTAATCCTTTGTTTCCCACTATTTCCTAACATATATTTATCTACAGCATGCAAGTACGTCAGAGCGACAGCACATGTTAGATTGTTTTGGAGAGAAAGTCAGAGAGCTCTGACTGAAATGGTGTGAACATGTAAAGAGCAAAGATAATGAATATATTGGCAGAAGGATGATGATGTTGGAACTGCTGGGCATGAGGCCGAGGAATAAGACCAAAGAGAAGATTTATGGATGTAATGAAAGAGGACATGAAGATTGTTAGTATGAGAGAAGAGGATGGGGTTAGATGGAGATATATGATTTGCTGTGGCAACCCCCTGAAGGGAACAGCTGAAAGAAAAGGAAGATGATCTACAGTTTGTTTATACCACCATCTGAGATTCTTGTTTCTTCAGCCTTTAATCTCTTCATTTTTATTTAACCACTTTTGTCTTCATCCTTTTAGACATTCCTGACCCAATTGGTGTGCAACTTGCTGGATGAAGGAAATGCTTGTTATCGAGATGGAGACCTGCGTTTAGCAACTCAGCAGTATGGAGAGGGAATCAGCGTTGCTCGCTATGCGCAGGCTGAGGCTCTCATCATCCCCTACGAACTGCTGGAGAGCCTCTATGTCAACAGGGCTGCTGCATTCTACCAAATGGTAAGGAGGAAAGATCTCTTAAAGGATGCATGTCAAACTTTATATGAATCCGTTGTGTGTAACTGATTTAACGACTGATTAGAATTAGACGGATTTGTCTTTAATACCATCATTTTATGAATAATCTTCCATTTATTTTTAAATTTGGTGTTCAATATTTTGTAAATAGTGACAGCAAGATGCTGGACCACACATCTACGGTTTCGCAGATCACGTTTGGAGGCCTGGAAAATATTTTAAGAGTGACAAAAGTTCAGAGTTTGTCACATTACAGAGTTTGTCTGAATTAAACAGTCAGACATGAATGATTAAAATAATTGCTAGGTAAACAAAATTAAGTTTCAAAATCATCATGATACGAGCAGTGTTCTCACTGTGGGGTGTGTCTTCTAACAATGGTAATTCACAGATCCCAGACCAGCTGAACGCCTACAAAGCTAAAACAAATAAATGCACATGAAGTTATGCAGAAAACTCTGCTACCAGATTGTAGACTGGGCCCGTTACCCACTGAGCAAAAATCAAAATTTCTGAGCCGGTGTGCTTTCCCTCCAACATCTGCTGCTGCTTCTCAACATTTATGTATTTTAGCCAAACCTGCAGCACTCCGTGAAGCTATTCCTGATCTGAACAGCGCAGTAAAGATGCATGTTTTTATCCAAAAGATGCATCTTTGTGATGTAGGCAAAACACTTAGCTCAAATTCACAACAAGATAGCATGTTTGGCTCATCCGAGGCTAGGTATATTATATTATATTATATTATAGTATACTATAGTATATAGTGATATACTATACTATACTATACTATAATATAATATAGCACTGATAGCATTTCGGGGTCTTGCTCAGTATGGGTCTTATTGCAGTGATTTTTGTGCTTACTTTGGTTATTAAAGTAGTCCATAAACAAAAACAAAAAATTTCAGTTCTAGAGTATAAGTGCTCTTAAAACGTATCTTCTGTTCTCTCTTTAACTGTCTCAGCGGGAGTATGAGCGTGGTGTTCAGGACTGCGACAGTGCGCTGTGTGTGTCAGAAGGCAGTCGCAGGGCTCTGTACCGTAAAGCCCTCTGTCTGAGGGAGATGGGACAACTCAGAGACGCTTACGAGTGTGGAACCAAATGTCTCCTCACAGCACCACATGTAAGTGATCACCAGTCAAAACAAATTAATAGAAAATAAAAAAAAATGTATATACCTGGTTTAAAATTTGCAGGTCTCAATAGCGTTTAAGTTCATGCAGGAATGTGGGGTACGATAATACATTTAGATACATTGTCTTAATAATTGTATTTTGAAACTTTATGGACTGCATTGATTGTATCATTGTCAGTTACCTGATAATTAATACAACCTAGGATACGTCTCATTATGTGTTTTTTTGCATCTGATCTTGCAGGACAGGCAGGTTAGTGAACTCGCTCAGGACCTGGCTAACAAACTGGGCCTGAAGGTGCGCAAAGCCTATGTGAGCCCACAGACAGAGTCAGCATCCACAGAAGGGGAGACTCACGGAGAAACTTCTGCACCCACTGGAGAAGTAGGTGGTGCTGTCTGATTAAAAACCCTGTAATACAAGGTGGTGTTTAAATAAGAGCTTATGTTTATTTATTTATTTTTTGATTTATTTGACACCCCCCCCCTCTCTCTCTTTAAGATGTCCTCAAATGGGTTGGAGTCTCTGGGTGAAATAGGTCCAAGTATGAAATACCCGCAGACCTTGAATATTTCTTCTTCTATTCTCATTCCCACATGCTTTCCTCCATTAACTCATTCTCTCACCTCAGCTGACCTGTCCAGCGCGCAGTGCATTCCTGCTCCTTTGGCCACGCCCATCCCAGTAAGCGACGACCCGGCAACCCCTGTGGTAACCTCATGCTCGGACCTGTCAGAGAGCCCCAGCCAGGCTTTGCCCCCCATGCCGTACTCTGTCCCAGTGTCTGAGCACATGGACGAATGCAGCAGCAGTATTATTAAGGACGAGCTGGACAGCCTTTTGGAATGTATGCCCAAAAAAGTCAGCGAGGTCAGTGAAGGATACAGATGGATTAAAAATTAATTAATGACTGTGGGTCATTTTACTCAACAACTTTGGTAATTTATTTTTTTTTTTTTTACTTATTTCATCTTCTGTCTCCTCATCTAGAGTCCAGTTCAGGGTGCTATCCCCACCAACCTTCCCAACACAGCTGTCGCCCTCCGGCCTCCTTACTCACCCAGCCTTCCAGCCCCATCATCCCAGCTTCCCTCAGCCTTCTTCAGCTCTTCCATAAGTGACATACCCCCTCTGGAACCATACTCGCCACTGTGCGACCAAGGTTCCACCCAGGCGCAGGACGCACTGGGAAACTTTTCCGCTGGCAGCACAGATGGAGAAGGGAATGGAGTCGTCACTGGCGGGCTTGACTCATTGTCTGAGTACACTCTCCCTGGTAAGCACAGGGTGAAAGTTAGATGTTATCATTTTCTTTCTTTTCATGGAAAGATACATTTATGGTGTGCATGATTGCCAGCATTTGTTCAGACAGAATTTCTATCTCCAGTCATTAGAAATAATAGAAAATAACATTTTTAAAGTAAACCAAACAATGTGCATCTTTAAATTATTGTATACGCTCCATTTGTAACTCTTGCTGACTGAACAGCAATCTGTCTCTTTAGTATAAAAAAATGGCAAAGAAGGCATTGTTGCTGGAAATGCATAGAAGCAATTCTGCTAAGTGGACCATTAAGATTTCATGCAGTCCACTTCGGCCCGACGCATGGTTGCAGTAGGGAGGAGGTGCTCATCAGGTTGCGGCGGAGGTTACAGTGCAAATGGCGGACATATGTTTTTGGTTTGATGTTGGAACAGGAATCACCTATTAGCTTGAACCAGGAAGGGGACGTTCTCACAAGATTTCATCACAAAGAGGAAAAAGCACAAAAACAATAAAGAGCAAAGAAGCATTTGTGAATAGCTCAGACAGTAGCTGCACTAGACAATATCAATTATTCATAAGATTTAGCTTCACTCCACTACAGGTCCATTTTGACTTCTGTCTTTCTGTAGCAGGGCAAAGCCACATAACCAACAACATCACAGACAGACGCATGAGTGAAGTTACTGCAGTAGTTTGCTGCAGTGTCTTTGAGTATCCGCTGCCAGAGCACTGGTCTTAGAAAGTTGCCATTAATCTCAAATGTGCAGCAGAGTGCGCAAGTCAACAGCACTGCAATATGGCGTCTGACATCAGTTTCTTTCACACCCGTCGTCTTTAGGGGGACGAGTGTCTCACAGCTTCATCCCTGGAATTCGCAACCACAGTACTTCACATGCAGTGAGTATAACACACTTTAAAGTACTGCCTTTATCATTTTCTGTGTCTGATTCAGTAAAATAATTGAATTAATATTATTGAATAATTATCTGTGTATTCTAACGCATTGAAATACATATGTGGTTATGAACGTTAATAGTGTTCTTTATTTGTAATCTCTTATCCAGAATGGACCGGCAGGAACCAACCTCTCTCTGCTTTCCAGGAATCCTCTGGCAGCCACACACGAGTTTCGGCAGGCTTGTCACGCCTGTTACAGCCGAATAGGTTGGATAAAGTTACATTTACACAAAATGTAGTCATTTAGAAGGCAATTTTGTCCCAAACACGAGGAATGACATGTCAACCTTCAGTCCAGTAAGAAACTGTGGTACATCAATATAGTTTTAAACTTATTAAAATGACAGTACGGACAGAGCAGGTACAGAAATGCAGGTAAGGTGCATTAGGAGAGGAGTTGATTTTGGAAAGAGATGCATTTTTAAAAATTCCTTGAAGGTAGAAAGGGGACACTCTTGTTCTGATACCACTGGAAATAGGCTGGATTGAGACTGTCTTGTGGATAATGATGGCATTACTAGCTGAAGGATGAACCTGTATAACTAAGGTTGAATAGCTGATTTGATTTGTTCAGTCATCGGTAGCCAGTAATATTCAGTGTGTAGAGAACTGATGGGCGCCCTGGTAGGAAGGTCAAGAGATGCTGTTATTTTTAAGGCTTTTGCAGGGCGTTGTTTGTTAGCTGCTAGAAGAGCATTGCAGTAGAGGAGATGAGAAATAACAATGGCCAGTATTAGTAGTTGAGTGGCATACTGACCCAGATTACACCAGATTTTAATTTTTTTTTTTTTTCTCTTTAAATTTTGTGAGGTGCAAAGTGATATATCATAAGTGTACATCATGGTTACACAAGGACAATGGATTGTTGATCGTGACACCCAGGTTTTTTTTTTAACCTTTGTTTAGGGGCTGGCTGTAAAAGTCATTTTTATCTTCATGTTGTGTTGAATGAACTGACTGTCTGGAATGGCCAAATAATCAGTCTTGGAGAGAGTTTTTTTTTTTGAAGGATGGTGTTCCCATATCTGTGTTTGTCATAGAGAGAACCTGCAATTGGTGCTTAGAGTGGCGTCAAATTATATGACTCAGAGTGGGTATCGTATAGCAGTGATACAAGAAACCATGTGAGCTGATGACCAAGCCTACAGAGGTGGGTGTATAATGCAAAGTGGTGGGGGTCCCAGTATAAAACCTTGGAGCATCTTGTTCAAAAGGCATCTGCATTAAAGAAGGCCCAGTGACCTACTACTCATACCATGTGTTCTGTATCTAAAATGTCCATGACTATGGCATCTTACATAGAGTGTAAGATGCCATGGTTTGCCATGTGAAAATTTGTAGAGATTTACTAAGATGTGAATTAGGGACTGTGCTGCAGCTCAACTTACCTTTAGGGCCTCTGTTACAGATATGTGAGTCATCTCAGTGGCTACTCTTAAAGACAGACAGATTTGAATCAAGGACATTGCTCAGGCGTCCTATTACTGAACAATTTCCTGGATATAGATCAGTCTGGCATTAATAGTGGCGCCTTTTAAAGGCAGACTGATGTGGATCGAGTTGGTTGGTCCGCACTAGGAAGTCAGAGATCTCTTTGAAAATCATTTTGACATTAACCTTTCACAGAAATGGAACTTGCATAACTGGGTCAGTGACTCTCAGTGATGCATTTCGTCTTCATTGCCAATGCTGGTACAGTAGTTGCAGAGTTTTGGCAAAGGTGGTTGATGGGAACTGAATCCAGCACACATTTATCATGACTAGTGCCAAGGCTGCTGTCAGTAGCTTTAATCTTGCTCTCAGTAAGAGCGATGAATAATATAAACCACGTGGAGTTGACTGGAGAGGTTGAGGACCTGCTGTGTAGCGCTGCTAAATGTTTTGGCATGAGGTTGCCCTCTTGAAGAGCAGGGTGGGAAAGTTGTATACCATTTAAACAAAGGAGACTGGTTGAATTGACAACTGACTTCTAATTTCTTTACAGAGACAGTAATAGCAAAGAGGTTTGTAGCTGGAGGAAGTGGAGGGTTGTCTAGTGTTTTGAAGATGGACATCATTACCTTCTACGGAGGAAATAAGTTGAGATGAGTTAAAAGTGGAGGCAACTTGCAGTGAAAACATGGGTGATTTTCTGAAGGTGCCTTAACAAGCAGCAGGAGGCGTGATGGTGGGCAACCCTCACCCTAGGGAAAAGGTGAATGTTTGCTTACCCTTGACAATGCCCAGAGACCTGAAAATGTTGGTGTATCTTAATGTCACCTAAGATGAGTTGAAGAGGTTGTTTCTGAAATGGAACCTAATGTTCATCCACGAGGCTGCCCGACTGTCTTGTAAATAACTATCTCAAAAGACGGTAACTTGAGCAGCCGCCATAAAACTTGGATATTCAAGGAGGTCTGGGAGACTGAGATAAATGGAGAGGACAGCCAAGGGCAGTGGTGTTATCAGTTTGGATCCAGGTCTCGGTGAGAGCCAGTAGCAGATAGGGAGGCCAGTTTTATGAGCTGCTGACTGGCATGTTCATAACTATTCAGAGGAGATATCTGTGGGTGGAGTGGATTGTAATGACCAAAGACCTTTTGGCCTTTGTTTGGCATACCACAGTCTTTATGTGTAAATGATAGGAATGGACTGAATGAACGTAGTTTAAAAGGGTAGTGAGACCAAATAAAGCGGTCGGATCTGAGGCAGTGGGGCTGTTCTGACCTTGTCAGCAGCCCTGCACAATGAGCTCATGCACATAGACTCAGTGGTCTTCACATGAGGAGGACTGAATACGAGGACGGGTCCTACAGCTAACATCGCTGTCAATTTAGCATCTGCTGTTGTCAGACTGGCGTTTTACATGTAGCGTAGACCGCACCCAGCTGAGAATGATTAGTGACACAAAAAGTTTTGTTTTTGAGACATGAACTGTCGTGCTCTCCCAGTCATCCAGTACTTGCTACAGTTGGTCCTCAGTAACAATAAAAAAATCCCTAATGAATCACTTACCTAACATTTTCTCCCTGTTTGCAGGTCCACGAGTGATGGACTACAAATATCAGCCAGAGGCGGCACACACCGCTGTAAGAGAGATGTGCTGCTGTGTCGTCTCAAACATACAGATGACCCCACGTGGAAGAGGATTCGTCCGAGACCTGCACGGAACAACTTTCTCGGGGCGTTCGTACTCTGTAAAGGTGCGTTGACATTTTGGATATAAATGCATGTTTTAAATTGGAGAAATTGCAACAAGCTAGATGCAGTTACAGTCAGATTTGAGGTTCCTAGTTTAACGTCATCTCTCTCTGTGGGTCCAACAGAAGTACAGGAGCGTCAGGAGTGCCAGTACGGGGAAAACTGTACATTCGCTTACTGCCAGGAGGAGATCGACGTGTGGACGCAGGAGAGGAAGGGTGCACTGAGCCGAGAACTGTTGTTTGATCCACTGGGCAGCACAGAGAGACGGGCGCTTAGCGTCACCAGGTTGCTGCAGCTCCACATGGGCATGTTCATGTTCCTCTGTGAGGTGAGACGACAGTCCTTTTACATTTATGTCTCTCCCAGAAATTCAATTTAAAAATGAAAGTCTGATCTGTATTTTTTTTTTTTTTTTTGTAGGAATGTTTTGACAGTAAGCCTCGCATCATCAGCAAACGCAGCAAAGAAAACTTAGCAGTCTGCTCAAACCTCACAGCACGACACCCATTCGATGATAATAAGTGAGTGTCATAGGTGTTCTGCGGTTTCATTTAGATGTATGTTGCTTTAAAGATCAGTTTATTTGGGTTGACTAATAATGTCGAGAAACTTTGTCTCAAAAATTTAGATAAAACTGAATTTGATTGCTCTTTTTTAAAGGGCTGCTCCATTGAGACCTGCATATATGTAAAAAGCGTGTTTTCCCATACCTTAACAGGTGCCTGGTCCATGTGGTGAGGTCAGCCAACGTACGTTACAGTAAGATCCGACCGCTACACCCACTCTGCCAGTTTGACGTTTGCCGCCACGAGGTGCGCTACGGCTGCCAGCGTGAGGACAGCTGCTCTTTCGCTCACTCTGTCATCGAGCTCAAATGTTGGGTTCTGCAGCAGGACACTGGTGGGAAAAACACAATGATGTTTCCAGTTGTTGAACATGTTTTGGTGTTATTTAATCATTATGAACTCTCATTTGTTTTAGACCTGCACCATGTTTGATATTAAGTAATGTCTCTTATGATGACAGTATGGAAATATGGATGTAAACATGTTTTTAGTAAGTTTAAATTGGCTGTGATTTTTTTTTTTACTCACTCTCTTTTTTTCTCACTTTTCCAGGTATCACCCATGAAGAGATGGTGCAGGAGTCCAAAAGACACTGGCAAAGGCTGGAGCAGAATGCACAGAAGCAGCAAAAGGTAAAACTGAAAAGAGTACTTGGATTTTTTGTTTTCCAGTAACCAGAGTAGATGTAGTTATTGAAAGCAGGGATGCAACATCGGTGAAATGGTGTTCTCTCTCCTGTCCTTCTGGCTTCTGAACATTTCTTTTGTCATACTTGAGAAAGTTGAAAAAATTCACGTGTAAACCTGAATCACACTTGTTCCACCTAAGGGGAAAATCCACGTGAGATTTTTTTGCTAGGAATTGAATGCATGATCTTGAAGCGCGAGTCGTGGAAATGCATGCATCATCATCTCTAAATGTAATCTGCAACCTGTGTATTTCAGCCTATCCACATACCCCATCCGAGCAGCAGTGTACCTACTGGAGGCCTCGGAGGAATTGGGGTCGGTGTTGGTGGACCGAGTGGAGATGGCCTGGGGGCAGGTGGTGTGAGTCCAGTAGGTGTTGGGGTAGGAGGACTGGGAGCAGGAGGTGGTAGGGGGCGCCCCCTCAACCTGAAAATGAAGTTCGTCTGTGGTCAGTGCTGGAGAGAAGGTCAGGTAAACGAGCCTGATAAGAACCTCAAGTACTGCACTGCCAAGGCTCGGCACAGGTACGGTGTGGCTCACGCCCGCACAAACACCATCTTTGTTTTAGTTATGAGCACAAGTAATCTGTCAGGCTCGTCTGCTTTGTAATTTTGTGTATAATTGTCTTTGATTGTGTTTTTCTTCAGTTGGACAAAGGAGCGCAGGGTCCTGCTTGTGAAATCATTCGAGAAGAAGAAGTGGGTCGTTGTTCGGCCTCTCCCTTTTTCTCGCTCTTATCCACAGCAATATGACGTGAGTTGTCTCCCGCCGTGATCTGCATTTGCTTCTTCATATGTCAAATCCAGCTGAGTGGTGTTCTAACAGCTCACACATGACATGTCTCAAGCAGATGTGTGTCCATGTGATGAAGCAGAAGAAGTGCCACTATATTGGAAACTGCTCCTTTGCTCACAGTCTTGAGGAGAGGGACGTCTGGACATACATGAAGAACAACAACTGTAAGTGCACAGTTCTTCCCAGGACAAGCGTGGATTTGTAAATATGGTCTATGATGTGAATTTTAATGTCAATTTGAATCTTTCTATTACTGCTTGTATTTTTAGAAAATGTTTTAGAGTGTAAAATGATAATATTCTTAAAAATAATTGGACAAATAGGCCTTTGATCTTGAATTGAGCAGTGCAGAAAGATAAAGTTGACATGGATGACCATCAGTACAAACATGTATACAGTCATGGAAAAATTTAGACCACCCTGTTTTCTTCAGTTTCTTGTTCATTTTAATGCCTGGTACAACTAAAGGTACATTTGTTTGACAACATAACGATAACCACAAAGATTGCTCATAAGAGTTTTATTTAAGAGCTGATATCTTACCATTTTCCATGGTTTTCTTGATTATAACCTAAATCACTTAAGTATTTACATCAATAGCTATGGCGTTGTACTGCCAAAAACACTGCTTTTATGCATTCAGTGTTTTCTTTTCTGTCTGTTTTAGTCACATGATGACGTTTAGTGGTACCAGGTATTAAAATGAACAAGAAAGTGAAGAAAAAATGGTGGTCTAATAATTTTTTCCATGACTGTAGAGCAAAAACAAGTATTTTCTTTTGAATGAAAAAAGAATTGTGGCCTTAACCTCTAAAGCAAATGTTGGACTCTTGAGCGGAAGTAAGTTTCTGATTGTATTTTCTGTAACGGTTAACTTGTCACCAATACTGTATCCAAAATTCTTGCATTTGACAGACTGGATTGGAAGGAATTTGGTTATAAGCTTAGACTTTTCACAAATGTGATATTAATTTTCAGTCATTCTTCAGTGGATTTCCTTTTTTGCAATTAGAAGAATTGGACACCAAACATTATCAGCCAGTACTTGTTTTAGTGGTAAGAAGGTTAACAGGGAAACTGTTGCCATTCCTTCCTTCCTTCCTTCCCGCCCTATTCTTGTTCTTTGTATTTTTTACAATTTATTTCTATAATTCCATCATATGTATTCTGTTACTGTGGCCAGCAACTGTATCTTGAATCATCTGTCTTGAGCAGTGCAGTCTTGAGCTAAAAACATGGTCTTTTCTTTTATGTTTAGTGCAGAAACTCTCTTGTTGGTCAAATGCTCTTTTTAGACAGCAAAGCCTCCCCTTTCGGTCAGATGTGTTCTGCTGATCTTTGCAGGCCTGTGCCTTTTTATAGCAACTGTTGTTAAGTTATATACAGGTCCTGTGAAGACGTTTAGGGTTCTTAGTGGTTTCTTTCTTTTTTTTTGGTTTGTTGCCTTTATGACAACGGCCTAAATGAACCCTCTACAGGGTTATTGAAATTGTGACTTTTCTGTTGTTATATTACCTCATTTCTCTTTAGTAAGAGACATGCAACAGATGTACGAACTGTGGCTGCAGCTCACCAATCAGAGCAGGCGGACAGATAACTCTGCTGTGACCCCGCCTCCAGATGACAAGCAGGTCACCATAACAGCAGACTACACAGAGGGCCTAGTAAGTTGGTCATAACGCCCATATTAGAGCCAGTGACACTCTTTCAGCGGCCTGAATGTTAACATTTCTCATTAAATTCTCTCCACTGTTACTTACTACTTGCTAAAATAGATAAATAAATAAACCTTTTGATTTCTTTAAAGCTTCTAAAATCAGATATACTTGACTTGCAGATCCTTCTTCAAAATGTGTTTTGTATACTTTCAGGGAGGCCGGCATTTGTCAGACGGTGACGATCTCTGAGTGTTGTGTTGGCTAAAAGCAGGTGATCGCTGTTTAGCTGCAGAGACACAGATCGGCCTGCCGCACCAGCTACGACTGAACGGTCCGTCATCCTGCCAGTATGATGGCCATGAGCATCGAGTCCAGTGAGAAAGCAGACACAAAAATCCTTCGACCCTCCCTCGACAACATGCGTACGCACCCAAACATGTACACACAACACACAAGTCAGTGGCACCGGTTAACAAAAGAGATTCGTAAGTAAAATTCAGGACTCTGGGTTTTTTTTGTTTTGATTTATATCTTGCTACATATGGCACCTTTAGGTTTTCCTTAAGCAGATTTTGCAACAAAAATTCCACACGTAACTAGTTTTGCTCTGATTAACACAATCTGCTAGTATTCTCCCAATCTTCTGAGCATGTGTGTCCACCAGGAACTTTTTTTTTCTTTTTCCCATTTAAAAAAAAAAAAGGTCCTTTGTAGCACTGTAACAATGCTTGGGGTGGGTGCGCTGGTCGCTATCCAAAATTTGCTTTGTGACGAACGATTAACATATAGGCACTCATGAACTTGAAATATTAAAGTGCCAAAAACGACAAGTTCTCGGTGCTTTCTACAGCCATCGAAGCTGAAAAATAAACTATGGAGCATTGGCAAAAGAGGTTCATGGTGGACACGCCTCCGTAAGCTCACAACCAAATCTTTCTTTCCTTTACAGGAATAAAATAAGACCGTCAATGCAACTTCATAGACATTGACTGACCTTTTTTTTTTAAGAGGAGTAACACTTCCTTGTTATATAGTCTGCCATATTGGTAGAACATTATGAATGTAACGCCTGCATGGGCCTTCAGACAAGGAAATTAATGATTTAAAATGTTATTGTTCTGAAATGTATGTAAGTATACTTACATGCTCAAAAACATATGTAACAGTACAGTTCCCCCTCTTTAGTTGTGTAATCATACCAGTTGTTCCTATATTGAGATGAGCACACACACACGCACGCACACACACAGAGATTCACATATGACTTAAATAGTTGCAAGTTTTTGTGAATCAACACGTGCTTAAATGTCAGTTCCTCTCAGGTTTAAAAAAAAAAGAGGGATAAAAAGGCACTGTGCAAAACAAAATATTGAAGACCTGCGGCTAAATTGCACAGGGCTAATGGCTTGGAGCCGTCGTTGCCAAAGCAATCAAGAAGATAATTCGCAGTTATGGACTTTAATGTGTGCTGGCATGCAGCTAATGGAGATGTGAAGTTGTTGCAGGAGAGCTAAATTGATTGCAGCAGAGAGTCAGGGTCCCGAGGGTAGATGAGTTCTGACTGCTGATCTCTCTAAAACAATAATGACCTCACTTGAACTGAAACATTAAGTAGTGCAAAAAAAAAAGAGAGGGTTTTTAGTAATTTGATAAGACTTCAAAAGCTGATGAAAAGGGTGAAGCAAAACGATTGATAAAGATAATTAAGGATATATATAAGAATGTATATTTAGTTAAATATGAAAAATTGAGAAAAATCATGAGTTCAAGGTTCAAGCTGACACATCTTCAGTTTAACCGAGGTCAACGTGTCATTAAAAAGGAAAACAATCATGCTCCCATAGCCTTAAGATGGAAATGTGTATTCCTCATACATCCAAATGTTTTGCTTTTGATCGCTGAAGGAGATCCCAAGATAATTCTTTTTATTATAGGGAACCTGCTCACTTGAGACAGGGAAAGGATTCGAACCGCATCTTGTGCCTATAAACAACACATGAACATGTTACATGAACACCCATGCAAAAATGAGCGCGCGCACACACGGGCAGGATATTTATTGCCATCTTGTCAAGCCTTTAATATGGATGGAGGCACGATGTCTTTATTCACATACACACATATTATGCATACATACATATAATATACATACTACTAAAAATAAATGATAACTTAGCAGTTAAGCTTAATAAATATATAACCTCAAACCTGTATTGATTACATAGAAGAATTTCTTGTTATTGAGGTATTGCTATATAACATGTATCGCTGAACTAGATGACAATAGTGAGGTTTGTGTTTTTTGTTTTTTTTTTTCTTTTCAAGGTTCTTTTTGTTTTGACATGTTCCTTCTGTATGGGTTGTTCCAGACATAGTTGTTTGGTTTCCATTAGATCATGTAATGAGTTTTAGACTGAAAGCAACACTGACTAGAGACCCAGAAATGAAATGAGCCGCTCGGCTTGAGTTTTGTTATTTGTTTTTTCCTCTTCTTTTCCCTTAGTTCAGAGAAGCTGCACTTAATGTTGGAAGACATAAGAAACATTTTACCTTTTCCTTTCCATCGTCTGCAGTCCGTCTTAATCCAGTCAGTGGGCAAAATGTAAACTAAGGAAAAGTTTGATATATATTCAGGATTTAGATGAACTGCCACTCTAAGAAGAGCACAGATCACAAATCTGTTTTGATGGTCACTTGGCAGCGGATTAGACAACTAGCCCTTGTCTGGAACAGCCCAGATATTAGCATCTTTGAGGGATTGTATCACTACTACTACTACTAGTATTATGATGAATATGACTATAATGATTGCTATCTATTGACTATTCTTATTTCTCTTCTATATGCTATTGATATATGTATGTTAATTGCAATGTATAGCTCTCTTTATATATGTATCCATGTATGAATATAATAGACGGTAAATATGCATCTGTGTATGCAGTAGTGCACAGCTCTGTCTGTACACTGTCTTTCAATTGGTTCACCAGACTACAAGTCTGGAAACAATAGCATACATAGAGGCCTATATACTCCTGTATAGCGCCTTATTCTATATACTACACCTATGAAATGATACATAACCGTATTTTATAATCCTACTTACTATATACAATATACAATACCTGATCCCTATTATAATATTTAGACATCCTTATAAGGTAATTTAGATAAGAGATGGTGGCCTGTATTTTTTTTTTTTTTTTTTGGTTTTGTTTTGTTTTCCTGTGGCCGTGGAAAACTGTGCTGTGGTCATAAATGTTTGTTTTTCAAGGTATAAAAAAAAAAAAAAAGAAAAAAAGTTGGTCGAGAGTCGGAGAGTGACCCGCTCTTAAATGCTCTCATTCATTTCAGTTTGCACACAAAGCTAATATCAGTCACAAGCCCAAGTGATGCACATGAGCAGGGAGAACGGTCATTTTGAAGTTCCATTGATATTGAATATGGCTATAATTTTTTAAGTTCACTTGAGGAAAGCTAAATAATAAAAAAATAAGAAAAAGAAAAGCATTTGAGGTGAGTCTCCTCTTCGGTGTTGAAGAAAGTCCAGAATAATTATATAACTGACATACACTGAGGGGAAAACAAAACTACGGGTGCCTGAGCTGCATGTTCTGGGTGTGTCGTTGAAGGCATACAAATTATAAAAATATTTGGGGAGTTGCGTGGCTGCAACAGTTTACCAGATAACACTTGCTAAAACAAAACTTGGGATCCAGTTTCAGGTGTTTATTTTGTCAGACTACATGATTAGATGTGACTGATGCCATTCTGAAAAGGTAAAGCTGATCAGTAAAGGAAACCTTATGTTTTTCTAAACTGAGTGCCAAAATCACTATTTGGCTCTTCAATGACCAAATTGACTTAATTTATCATAAAGTCTTCAGGCGTGGAGAAGATTTAACATTACATTGGTCTGAGCTGTATGTTTTTTATCCTGCACTTTGATGATCTGTGCTGGACACGCATTCAAACCAGCCACAACCATTTGGTTGCATGTGGTTTGTGATGTAAGCAGATAACTCAGATTAATTATTTATGCCAAACTTGAAGCATTTTCTGCCATCCTCTTTCAGTGCTCGGTAAATAGTCCAACTTATATTATCATTATCCCTGACAAGCGGTTTCTCAAAGGGTTACAAGCTCAGCAGATCTACCTAAGAAACACCTTCTACCTAGAAGCCCCCTCATTATCTTTTATATATGTACAGCACATCCCAACATCTGATACTTTCCTTACTTTTTCTCTCATACTCAGTGATGACTTTTTATAAAAACTTGTTTTTCTTCTGTAGATGCTAAAAGCTACAACATAAACCACCTATGACAAAAAGCATTGTGTTAATATGCAATATTATAATATGTTGCCAGTTATTGAAACAGGTTCCCTCTTGGATTTTCTCTGTATGTTCTGGCAAAAGTGACATTTGTTTCAGTGTAACCCGAGTTTCAGAGTTGTATCTGGTCATCATTGTTGTGCCGTGAAATGAAATTTCAGCTCCTCAAATCTTCAAGTGACATACCTGTACTTTTTGCCTCACCTGTCCCTCGATCTGCAGCACTGACACACACCAACACAGCCACGAAAGACGTTCTTCATGAATTGGTTACAAATTAAAGGAATGTCAATTATTTCAGTTGTTTTCAGCAATTTAAGTGAAGAAACCAGGGTTGTAAGAAGTGGAAAAAAAACAAGGCCTCTTTTTGTACTGTATTTTTTAGATTTGTTATTTTATTTTTTGTTTTTGTTTTTTTTTTTTTTCCTCTTGACTTTGTTTTCTCTTTCCTCCTCCCTGGTTGGAAGTTTATGATCACACAAATGGACCAAATCTCTTGAAAGCATTTAATAAACTGTTTTAGAAAAAAAAAAAATGAATGTGCAGTTTTATATTGTCAGTTTTTTGAGGTGATTTTTGCAGCAGTAATTACAAGAATCCCGTGACATTGATTGACAGGAGGGAGACACACCCGTCAATCCCTCGTGTCTTAAAAGTTGGTAAGACCTTTTCTCACGTGCCTGCATTTATCTTACAAAACACCCCCTCGCACGTTTCACTACGGTTCACGGACCCGTGCGGAGCCTTTTTAAACCCTAAACCGGTTATTATCTCTATTTGAGGGATTTTTTTTCTTTCTTTCTTTATTTAGTTTTTTAGTGGACAAAATGACCCAGAAATGATAAATCCGATGTAGAGTAATATATCTACAGGGTTGGTATAATCTCGTGTAGCTCTCGCGCTGGCACAGTGCCGATGTTTTAACACCTTTACTTCCTCGCCTCCCATCCTTCAAGTCCTAACGAGATACTAAAACACGCTAGACATCTTTGAACGTTGTCTTTACTTGAAAAATGTTTGTACATCAGTCGTAAATGTCGAAAAGCTGTTACTCCAGTTGCCGTTCAAGATGCACGTGAGCTTGAAATGGGCTTACCGACACCTTGCCGCGGGGCTTCTTGGACCTTTCTCAGCACCTTTCGTGTCGATTTTAAGTGATGAAGTACCATCAACGACGTGTTTTCTAAACACAAACAGCTTTTTTTTCTTGTGCAGACAGCGACTTATAATGTGCAGAATGCGTTGCTGCCTATTTTATATTGTTTCATTAACACCCTCATCATAACGCAGACATATGTAGTTTACACGTTTTAAACTTAGATAATGCAGGTGTGCCTCGGGGTTGGCTGCCAACGCTGTGATGAGCAGAAACGAAGACCAATCAGCGCTCCGTTTTGTCGATTGCGTGTGGCGGGATCATGCTGCTGATTGGCTGAAGGGAGTTGAAGGGGGCGGGCCACGTTAAGTAACTTGTTGCGTAGGGTTCATAGCTAACAATTTGTTAAAGTTTCAATAGACTACTCTGGTAGCCGTAAAGTCCATGCAACTACGGGGCTTTGAGCACTGTTTCCCTCCCCCCCTTTTATTTTAAAAATATTTCTCGTGTCCAGGACCTGCCCTAAAAGATTACTTTTCCCAATTGCGCTTTGAAAAAGAAATATAGATTAAAAGAAAATGACGACAGAAATTCCGGAGATTTTCAGGACTCTCCTTGAGCACCCGTTTACTCTTCCAAACTTTGATGATAATGGTAAGTAACTGCAAAATTTGGCAAAAGTTTCTTTTTTTTTTAATCATTCAGTTGACATGGAGCCCAGTGGGAGCTCGTTTTTATGCAGATAATGTCTGAATTGAAAAAAAAAAAAAGTCTGAAATGAGATAATCATACAAGTTGTGACACTTCTTCTAGCAACTGCGTGTGTGTTGTGTAATTCTTGTCAGCTGAGCTGCATGAGAGCTGTCTGCTGGACTGCACAAATCTGCCCCCTGGCTCCACAATAACTCCACATGTTGATAGGTTTCAGGGTTACAACGTCAACAAAGCAGTGCTTTTCAAAATAAAAACCTTTATTAGTGGTCAGTGGGTTCTTGTGGTGTCATTCTAATGAATCAAGAAATTAAGCTATTTTTGCTGACTGGCACAGTCTGTCTGTGATCTCTAGGTCTTATCTGTTTTCTGAGACAATTGTTGATAAAAGCGCCACTAAAGTATTGAAAAACCCTCATAAAATTGTTTCAGAAACATTATTTGATATGTGATTTCATGGTGTCACCCACCATTCACCTTAAAAATAAAGAAATACATTTTGAAAAATCCCATTCTCAGGGGTGCTTTCATCAAATAAAGCTGTTAACACTAAGACTATTAACACTTCCACATTATTTAAATGTTCATTATAGTTTTCCACTTGCCACTATTCAACAGTCTACAGCAAATTAGTTAATTATATGAAGTACTTCTGCTTTTTAACTAAAGATTATTTTAGGAACATGGGAGGAGTCAGAACTGAGGGAATTATAGGGAGATTTAATCAATGATCCAAGTTACTGGAAAAGGTTCCTGTTAAAATGAAGCTCAAAACAAGGGTTTCTTTAATGATTGACATGGACTTGCTGTGTAAGTTAATTTGGGGGTGACCTGCCCCTTTGTTCAATTTTTTTCAATTATGTTTTCTGCTGGCCATGATCAGAGGCTGCAGGGTCTGCAGCCAGAAAACAGTGAGTCCAGGCCCGCATGCTGACAGTTAACAGAGTCCAGTCGTGGCAGTGGACGTGAACATAAATGCAATTTTCCTCTTCATCTGTGCTCATGCCGCTCCATAACTCACTCACGTGTTTACTCAAATTGCTCAAAGGTTCAGTGTTCAGCTCAGCTTTTTGTTGCAACCCTTTTCCTTTGATATTCTATGGCGAGATGTACTCTGCAAAATTAGTAAGTGGAGGGAATCTGGTAAAGCACATGGTGTGAAAGTTGAATTAAAGGAGTAATGTGAAGATTCTAATGACACTGTGTGGAAAAGTTGCCACCCACCATTTTAAGTGTGGGAGTGAAATGGCATGCTATGTTAAAATGTGAAACATGTAAAAGGCCCTCTCTAGAGCCAGAGTTTGGCTTGTCCCTTCTCAATGCTGCCTCATATTACAGTTATCTGAGGAATCCTTGGTGTCACAAATAATCACAGAGGGAGGGTTAATTTTTTTAATATCATACCTGGTGAAGGTAGTGACATCTTGTCATTCCTACCAATCCAATGTCCCTTCCTCATCATATCCAAGCAGTTTAATTGCCTTTAATTTTCCAAACAGCAAGTGAAACCAGTTGTTAACACAGAAACACATTGTAAAACAAAGAAGTAGGGGAATAAATAATCCCAAAACGGTCTTGTGATTAAAAGTACCTTGGTTACCACCACCCAACACCTCCCCCGATGATGTTAAAGCAGCTTTGCTCTCTGCATTTATTACTGCTGCAGCCTGCGCATCAGTCCAATTACTTTACAAGAGCTCTGTTGTATATATATAGACATCAACTAACACCTTTTGTGAAGCTTAAAGGTCTTGAAGGAGCAGTAGTGTATTTACGTTCACCCAGTTCCCTGCAAGACTCGGTACATTTACATCCACAACTGTAGCCATAGCCTTTTAACTGGACTCTCTTCTTCTATTCCCAGTAGAGATGTTTTTAAAGGGAATTGATTTACCCATCAAAGTCTGTCACAAGCTGCTTTCAGCTTCTTTATATTGGACTTTTCTGGTTGACCTATTGTGCTATGGACCAAACACCAGATAAATAGTTGGTTTAACTTGTGGCAACAAATTGTACAAAATTGCAACCGGTGAACTGGAGAGACTTGCAGCTCTGTATGTGTCATATGTCCATATGTCCTGTACGCCTTTCGTGTTTCTTTTTTTTCCTCTGTCTCACTCTGTACTGGCTTCTAAAAGTACTTCAAAGTTAAACCCCGAGGCAAGAACTGTTCAGCATGAGCAGAGCATGTGCTGAGCCTGTAGGCCAGTTACAGGAACATTTGCATGCGGGGACTCGATTTCAGCTGCATTTATCTGAGTGTGTTAGTCCGGCTCAAAGTGAAGATGCAGGCCCAAACCATGACAACAAAGAGTCCCCCACCCTCCCATACGTACATTCACACAACCTGGAGTCAGACTTTTCCAACCCCCTCTATAGTCATATATATCCTGTAAATATAAATACAGATATGACATGTTGTCAGTAAGCATGTCTTATTGCCATTGTGTGAAACACACTGGTGATGGGAGCAGTTGAAACTGGTATTTCTCAACATCTTTTAACTTCTTTAACAAGCAATGTGATAGAGGGCGAAATTACGTCTTATTGGGAAGGTTTTATTGCACTTACAGAAATGAGTGCAGCCTCTTTGCCGTTTGCTGTGACACAAAGAGTAAAAGCTGCGGCACGAACATAAGAGGAAGCCAAAACACAGGAAGAAAAACTTTAATTCATTCGGCCTTGTGCTGTGAATAAAGGAGTAGGGTAAGAAATTTTGGACAGGGCTGTTGTTTGACTTTAACGTCATAGTCTGTAGGATTCCTTTAAAAAAAAAAAGGATTTCATTCGACGAGTTAACATTGACCACACTCACTTGCATGTGTACATCGATCATTGATTGGTTTTAAGTCAGACTTGGGGCATTTATAAATGTCAAATAGCACAAGATCGCTGCTTTGACTTTCATGGTGCTCGTTGAGAAACATTATACTCTGCTCACTTAGATCTTTTCTGTTGTTTCTTACTGGTCCTTAGTATTCAAAAGACTGTAAAGAAAATTAAAATGATGAAAGTCATCTGCTTTGTAGAAAGCACGTGAAAAGTGCTTATTTGTGGGGTTCGGTGGACAAACATTCATTAAAACCATATTCACTGACTTTGAAAAGGAATGTCTTCACACATGTTATGCCCGTACACGTGACACGTGTTCTCTGTGACATGAAAGTACCAGCAAAACCCTTCCCACTTGCCCCATAAAAACAGGCCCTGTGGCAGCTGGACTGCATGTCTTTTGTCCTAACATTGGTGCAAGGACAACCAGAATAAACCATGATATTGTGTAAATAACATAGACGTGGAGGGTATGTCCTTTATTTAAATACTGGATTTAGGATGAAACCCTTTTTTTGGGGGGCTGTTTCTACACTTTTATGGTTTCGCTTGAAGGTTACAGGATGCAATGAAACGTGTGTTTTAATGCCACAATAAGAGTAAGGAACTCCTGTTTTTCTGCAATATGGCGGAAATATCATCCATGGGGACCAACATTACTGCTATGTGACCTATCTGCTGTGGCAGCTCTATGTTGGGACTCGGACATCTTCGCTCTCGTCATGTCTGCTTAACTGTAGGAACGTGTTCAAGAGTACAGTAATTGAAACCTTGAGGTGCTACTCCAGCGTAGCCAATTACACTTAGGCGCGGGAGCGCCGCCCTTTTGGCACATCGGCGCACGCGGTGTGGATATAGAGCGGCGTCATTCGCTGGATCCAGCTGATATGTAAGCGCGCCGGCGGCACGTGCGTCCGCACGTGAGCCGAGCGTCGTCTGGGCGGCGGCACAAAGAACGCGTAGTCTTCAAGCGCGAGGAGGTCGGCGGCGCAAATTCAGCCATAAATAATGCAGGGTCTGTTGTCTGAAGATGACACGAGAGAGCGAGGGCTTTACAAACTATCATGGTTCCCCTCAGGGGCGATTCTATTGTCAGAGCTTTAGGGGTGCAGAGCATCCAATGAGCCCCACCACAAGTAATGTTAGTGAGAAGAGGACGATACCATTAGGCGGGGGTCGTTTTCATTTTCATTCTTAAAATATAAACTTAAACCACAAACTATGGATTAAGTTTTGGGCATCATCTAAGCCTGTCAAATGCCCAACTAAAATTTTAGAATAACATTTCTTTCTCCAGGTTTTTGGGGTGCTGAATTTCAATTTAGGGGTACCGAATCACCCCTAAAAACGGGCTAGCCTCGCCCATGGTTTCCCTCCTCATGTGTCAGAAACAGTCTGAGAAAGATGTGTTGAGTAATGGAGCCGATGTATAGCATGTCGTCCCCTCTGTGCCTCGTGACACGTTTTTTTTTAATGTAGTCCGTGAAACATATATAACTCGGTCAACCAATGACGGCACAGATGGTTACGATGATCCTTATCCACACCCACAACAATGTTAATATTAATGAGTCGGTTCACAGCACACCTATGACAACAAGGCGGGGCGGACACATTTGATCGGAGGACAACACCAAAACCTCCCAGCTACCCAATTTATCGAGGAAGTGGGTCGGCGGAGCAAGTCTGGCTCGGATGTGCTGATGGTTTAAATTACATTTCGGAGCGCTTTTTTTTTTCCGAGAGGGATTTTAACCCGTTTCTAAACCCGAGTGTAACGGATACGGAACGGATATCTAGCTAACGGGACGATAGCTCAATAGCTTCTTCAGCCGTTACTTTGTGGTCAGGTGTGAACAATAAGAGGAGTTAACTTAAAAAAAAAAAAAAAAAAAAAACAACAAAAATGTCGGAAAACCCAATTGTCATCACGCTGGAAACGGCCTCGGGGACTCCGAGCTCATTCCCGGTGGTTTTGAAGAAAATAATGGAAATGCCTCCGCCGAATATACTCGACGACGACGACGGTAAGAGCAGCGGACCGACGGAGAGAAACCGGCGGACAATGTCGGTTGATGAAAGCCGGTTTCAACGTGAACGGTCGATGTGTATCAGGTCCTATTGTAGAGAGCTCTTTGACTGCGACCGCACTCACGATCTGGACTTTTCTAGAAACGACCCGCGTTTTAAAATAGTCTATTGTTACCGCTTTGGAGAGATAATATTCTTGAAGATGGAGTACAGTTTTATGTACCAAGTGCACAAAAATGTGCAACAGGTAACATGTAGGCTTGTTACCCTTGCAGGTTTAATGGCGCAGAGCCTTTAATTCAGTGTCGTGTGTTTGGTTGATGTGGTTGTGATGGTGGACTCGTGCACGTGCAGCACTGCGCTAAAGTCTAAAGCAGCCCTGGTCTTGTTGTTTTATCAAAGTTTAAATAACCTCAACGTTTTATGATGCAAACAGAGAATACAGGACCTAAACATATTGTCCCAATTAAGACTGCACACATCTGCTTGGGATAGTCTCCCAAACATTTAAAAAAGTTAAATGTGTGCTTGGTTCTGTGGGAGTCGCTCTTAATAACTTTTGCTTGTAGAGTAATTTTGTTACGAACACGGTGTGGATTTATTTTGTATTTTAAAAATGGATCATATGGACATAAATTATATATATTGATATGGACAACATGGATCATGGTTGACCAATGTGGGTTTTTATGGCATACTTCTCTGTGCTGTATTTTAATGTCTGTATCTTAATTTAAAAAAAAAAAAGACTGGATTGATGAAATGACAAGACTAAACAGTGCCCGAGCCTTTTGTACACTACTGTAAATGGTGTGCATTGTTTCTATTCTACACTGTAAATGCCTGATCAGATTGCAGACTGGGGAATTTTTAAAGTCATGTCGCTTCACACTGTTTCCAAAGCTTTCTTGGAGCAGTCGCTTTGTCACAGAGGAACATAAACATTAATAACACAATGGATTTCAACCAGACGCTCAGTGTTTTTTTGTTTTTTTCACGGCAGTTGTTACTGGTTTTAATGCTATAGATGAAGCAAACTGGTTATATCAGTTATGTGGGGCTTCTGTGTATTTAGGAGTACATGTAGATTTATTTTTCCCTTAAAAATTCCAATCAAAAATAGCATCTTTGATTGTAAAAAACGAAAATATTAAAGGCATTGAGGAATTTGACGCCGAAACCAGGAAAGGCTCGAATTTCAGATGACGGGCGTCATCTCTTCAGTGGAAAAACAAAACACTAACTTCTTTGAGAGAGTTATATTGTTTTTGTGGATTACATAAGCACACAAATGTCATCTCCGTATTGTTGTATCTTTCTCATTCAGACACAGAGAAAGAGAAGATGGGTGTTGGTGATACTGTTGACCTTGGTGGAGGAGTGAGTGATATGGGTCCTTCAGCTGCTCTGACCCCTGCCATCTGGGAGAAAACCATTCCCTATGATGGGGAGAGCTTCCACCTGGAGTACATGGACCTGGAGGAGTTCCTGTTGGAGAATGGCATCCCGACCTCACCTGAGGAGGACGCCTTGAAGAGCAACCCAGAAGGAAATGCTGCCAAGGCACAGAAAGTCAAGGTCGTTCCCTCTGCACAGACCAAAGTAACGAAGCCAGTGTCCCTGCTGCCCATTCAGGAGCTGGACAAGTGTGAGGAGGAGGTGGTGATCATTACCAGGAGTGACTCTGATGTTACCAGTGATGTCATTGCAGGTGAGCAGGAAGGTCAGACATTAGGGCTGCATCTGCACTTTTTCAAAATAGGAAATGAGATGTGCCAGTTCATTGTTAAAAAAAGAAAAGAAACAAAAAACAGATCTCTATTTTTCAACTAAGTGGGGTGATGGTTATTGCAATTTCCTGTCATACAGACAGGAAAGAAAGTGACTTTAGTCAAAGATCTAGATCAACAAATGATTCTATCTTAATCTTTTCTTTCTTCTGATCAAGTGATCTTAGCAAAGGCTTCTTAAAAGCATAAACTCTGATCTAATCTGAGTCTGAAATCTCTACTGGCAATTCCCTTATCTGTACCTCGGTGTTTTCACGTTTGCCTGGCAGGCATAACATGATATGGTGTAGCACCGGTGTGATCTCAGAATGTCACAAAGTCCTGAAACAAGCCATGGGTGAAACAGTTGGTTGGGTGGCAGAAATAGGAGCCGCCGGCGCTGCTAGTGGGGATTGTAAAGTTTAAAACAGGATTGTCAGCACGCTGTACAAGAAGTTGTTTCAAAGCACTGAGCCCCTCCTATACACGGAGGAATTTGAGATAATTACTACATCATGGTGTTGATCATCGGGGAGTTGCCACGGATTTACTGTTAAAGCTAATTTGTGTTGATAGTGTTTCTCATTTTCTGTTTTATTCATAGACTGTTATTTAAGTGTTTTCTGTTGCTTGGCCTTGACAGAGGTGAACACGGACAAGGACAGGGTGACGCCCGAGCCCATCGACCCCGATGAAATTGAGGTTGACATCAACTATGAGCCAGATCCCACAGACTTGGTCCTGTCGAGCGTTCCTGGTGGTGAACTGTTTGACCCTCGCAAACACAAGTTCTCAGAGGAGGACCTCAAGCCACAGCCGATGATTAAAAAGGCAAAGAAAGTGTTTGTGCCCGAGGAACAGAAGGTACGTTGGGAGATGGGCGACTCTAACATCACATATTTCATGAGACATCACTCAGTAAGAGACGCATATGCATAAATCAGAGCTTCTGCATTCAAGGTTGTACACGTGTATTTGAAATCACATCCTGTTGTGGTTTTAGTTTCATCCTATAAGCAAAACCGAGTTTCAGTTCTTAGCTTGTAGTTGCACGATAACGTTCAAGAACAAAAATATTTTTTTTTTTTTTGTTTTTTTTTTTTTACACTTGAGATGATGGATCTAGAAAATCTTTAACATAACATATTGTTGTAACCTTTGTTGTTTTAAATATTTGAATGTTAAAAGGTTTTAGTATCAGCAGTATCCCCAGAGACAGAGGACATCGGACCGTTTACCAGCCTCAGAGCATGTTGAAATAACGGCTTAAAAATCGAAATTTCATATTCTCTGAAGTAAAGAATGGCAACATTTCTCATTGCGTTTAATTTCATCAGCCAGTTTCTTCATGCAGCAGTGCTGCTGGTGGCTGTCCATGACTCAGCAATCTAATTTTCAGACTGATGTTTACTTCCCTTCCAGTCTGTCAGAGAACAGTGGGTTTGTTTACTTGCTCAAAGGAGCCTGGCCGTCTGCCACGCTGCTCAGCAGAGGTCAAATCTCTGGTGTGTTTTGATAAAAATTCTCGGACCCAGGCCAAGCTCTTTTCTTTTTCTGTCCTGTCCCACATCTCCAGGATGAAAAATACTGGCAGAGGAGGAAGAAGAACAACGTGGCAGCCAAACGCTCACGAGACGCCCGCAGGTTGAAGGAAAACCAGATCACAGTCCGAGCGGCTTTCCTTGAGCGGGAGAACACAGCGCTGCGATCGGAGGTGGCCGAGCTACGGAAGGAGTGCGGCCGGTACAAGAACGTCGTGGGTTGCTACAAGGCCAAATTTGGACCACTGTAAGGGACCAGAGAAAAATGTGTGAATGTGTAAATGGACATTGGTGTGTTAGACGGCAGAGTTTAAGTCAGTAGTTCTTCACAGTCCTGATTGTTAGCTGCGTCCAACTGCACCAAATCAGTTGTACTGCTGAAAAGACTCTGCCAGAGTCAACACAAATATCTGACATTGGACTAAAGTGTCTTTAAAGGCATTTTATGGATGTTCTGGCTCACCCTAAATGTGTTCAGTTACACAATCTGAATTGAGCTGCTCTCATACATGAAATCCATTTCACACACGTTCAGAAAAATGTGAAATATTTCCTAACTGAAAAAAATATGGATTGGCACCCAAGACTGACCTTTTCGGGTATCAATCTAGTATGTATTGTGTCTGCAATATCATCTAAATGTAGAAAGGCAGAAAAGAATGATGTAGAAAACGGCGACATGCACACTTGCTTGCAGTGTGTTACCCAGTTAGTTACTGGATCAGTTCACTCTTGAATTAAAATGTTTTCCTGGGCTTTTAAATGGAAATTGATCAGGTAGCTTCTGTGCTTAAGCAGACCCAGTTCATTTATGTTCTGACTAATGAAATAAACCAGCACCTCACCTGCTTCCACTGCATGAAATTAGAGTTATAAAATAAATAGAGCTAAGCCTTCATGTGCATAGTTGACTGTACAACAACCAAACCTCTTACTTATACACCAAACCAGGTTTCAGAGCTGCTTTTCAACTACCAGAGAACCGCGGGAAGGATGTCCAGCCCAACAAAGAAAAAAAAAAAAAAAAAAAAAAAAAAGCTGTCTGACAGTCTCTAACTTAGACTCTCAGGGTGAACCAAATATTAACCGAACCTGTGGTTATGAAAGAACCAGACCAGTTCTCTGTTGGTTGAATTAAAGCATTTTAAATGTTCCCTGATTTTTATTTTTTTTATTTTTTAGGACCGTCTCCTTACTCCCCCCCACTGTCATTCATCCTTGTTTTCTTCTCTTTCAAGTGCGGTGCCAGATGACGAATAGGCAGCAATTGATTTATTCATTTATTTTGTCTGATGAATAAATAAATCAAGTGGTTGTTACGTGGGAATGCTAGAATCGGTCTGATGACGACGAGGGCGAAGAGGAAATGCGCATGTTTGAGGACATGTCAGATGTTACCATGGAGATGAAATGGCGTGTTAAGATACCATCTTTCATTTTTTTTCTTTAATAATTGAGATGAATGTGACAGGATTTTTAAGTGCTTCTTTACTGCGCCTCGTTTATGAGGTGTAATTTTACCATGTTTTGTACACATGTGGCTGAAAGGTCATTTGTGATGTTTGTACTGGACAAACTTTGGGTTTTAAGTTTTTAACTGAAATAGATATTTACATAGTCAATGCAATAGTTTAGATCAGTCTTTAATAAGGTTTGCAGATATTCAGATTTTAATGAATTCTGAAGTCCATTTTAGTTTTTTAGTTCATTTATAATTGAATTGAATTGGTGGGCTCTTCTTCCTTTTAAAAAAAAATAAATTTGAACTTTATTTTTTCTTTTTGGCCCACTAGAACTTCTGACTGTGACATTTCCAATAACTTAAACCTTCTTCAGGGGATTACAGTGACATGGCCAAAAAAAAAAAAAAAAGAAGTCCAGCTGTGTTCACTTCTATATGTAAAATAATTCATCACAAGTGCAGAGAACAAACTGTCTCTACTTTGTTACATTTCTGTCGTTTCTGTCTGTTGCTCATCTGTTTCAACACATCCCACTTACGTAATGTCTCAGACGTAAATGTGTAGGATTAGATGCATATACTGTAAATAGTTACAAGAAAAAACTTTTTTTTTTTCAATAAAAACATGTATACGGCGTTATTACATTTTTGGGAAATCCATTTACTCATGGATAATAAAGTAATGATGTTAACTCTCCAAATGTTGGAGCGCGTCGTCTCCAACAGTCGTGCCTCTGTTCATCTGTCAGGCTGATTTCTGTCCAGGCTTGTTTGCTCTTAATACATTTAAGCTGACAGTTTCTGTTTGAGAAACTGACTTTTATTTTAGATATCTATAGATGTATATTAAACCTGAGTCTCAATAATACTGTGCTGGGATATCTCTTTCATACATGAGGAACCTCTCCCTCTCTCTCTCAAGTGTCTTCTATACCTAAAGCCATTTCAATGCAGTCTGCCGGTTTACAGGGGAGCATAGTTTAACGTTGCACCTGAAAATCACAGTTGTCTTTTCCTCAGGTTACTTTACTGTCCCACTCGACAAAAAAAAAAGAAAAAGGGAAAGCTGTTTTTCTTTTCCTGCCGTGCTTCCATCCATTGACAGTTTGGACTTTTTACTGAAAATGGTTTAATATTATGTTCTCTTGGGTGAGGCTTTGGCTTTTGCACGTGAGAAGAATGTTACAGCCACGTGCAGTTGTGAAGTACATCTACAAATCAACATATAGGACTTTGCAGAAATATTCCAGACCTATGCTCCAGATATCTTCACTCCAAGTCTATTCACATTAGACATCATAAAGAGTGTTTTTTTTTTTTTTTTAATTCACTCTTTGGGTATAATTCTGACAATAAGCTTTTAGATTTGATAATTTTTTTTAAGGCTTCTGTAATCGAGGCTGCATCTGCCTTGTCTCAGCAACAGTTTATCTTCCTGGTTATGTGTTTGTATATGTAAAGAAAAAGGAGAAAAAAATGGCATTTTGAGTGTGGCTGTCTTGTATATATTGTATATGTAATTAAAGCCTTGCTGAAACAAATGACTTTTTTTCCACCTGAATGAAATGATTTATGTTCCAACACTTAAACTAGAAAACTTTTGTCCCGTGTCCAAGTCCAGTATAAGATGAGTAACTTCTTTGACACTTGCTAATGAAATGAACTTCATGGTATTTTCTAAGCATATATTACTCAAAAGCATTATATTTTTGTCAAGCTTTCAGATAATTGTATTAAGTACAGATGTCTAATAGCCTCATCTCTACCTGGACAGGAGATTTCCACTGTATACGTCTTCATAAACTGGGAACTCCATCTTTTGATGACAGAAGTTGAAAATATGCTTCTCCTTCTCTTATGTTCAATATCTGACTATTGATAACCCATAAGTTTAGTTCATATCAAAGGCATGAGTCAGTCAAGGATTCAGCAAAATGTGAAATAATATCTGCTGTCGGAGAACAAGTCAGACTGACTAACAAGGTGACAATTCAATGGGTGTTCAGGGTTTCAAATAATCAAGATCCACGTTGCCTGGAGTCCAAGATAAGAACAACTCTGTTGTCCCAAAGATAACTAGGTTGAAAAACAGTATTTTACAGAGCGATCAAAGTGATCAGCTGGCTACAGGAATCTGCCTATTCTTCAGGTGATTCACCAATATTCAATTTTCTTTCGGGTCATGAAGTCTATGTCGTGCACAGTACACGTGTCATTTGCATCCACATAGACTGTTTTCCTGAATAAGTCGTTACATCATGATGATTAAGTTACAGGGAAGCTATTCACCGAGTACAGAAATTCAGAAAGTACAGCCAGGTTAAAAAACAAACTGGGGGAGCATGAATAATAAACTTGATGCAATTATGAAAGCATGACTGCAGAGGCTAAGATACTAAAAATAAAACAAGTACACTAATTTGCAGACAGCCTGTCTCTACTTATTAGACAATATAAAGAAATGCTTGTAGTCTCAGCTCTTGACAAACCCACATCTGGCCCACATCCAGGGAACATCAGCACTGATCAGTTTGAAAACAATTAAACATTCGAGCAGACACAACCACAGACAGAAATACAAAAGTGAGCTTTATTGAAAAGTCAAAAAAAGGAAAAAAGCTTTTTGGAAGTTTTGCAGAAAAGCTGAAAAACTAAAAATGCAGGCTGTCCTGTCTTCACCTCTTCTTGAAGCCATACTTCTTCCTTTCATAAAACAGATCTGTTTTGGAGCTGCCCAAGTTCACGATCTTAGGACATCCATCCCGCTGCAGACGACAAAGACAGAAGATTTTAATCTTGAACAAGATAAATGGTTCTTATATTCACAGGTGGATTGGGTTTTTAGTGTTGTAGGCTACCAAGATCATATTCAAGAACTGCAGACAAAACTCTCAGAAATACAATAACCCTGCAAATAATAACATTAGATAAAATAATTTATAAAATTATTCTTTTTTTTTTTCCTATAAAGTTACTTTAGCTCTCAGTGACAGTAGTGCAGCAAGAGGAGGACACTCACATCTTTCTCCTGTATGGTGCACTCCTTACAGTAGTAGGCATCAGATACACCAGGACCTCCACAGATGACGCAGCGCCCCTGATAGGATCCATAGTTGCACTCGTCGCAAATTCGCACGAGTGTGCACGGTCTTACATAAGAATCACAGATGACACACTTTCCATCGCCTAGGAAAAGCAGGAAAACAACAACAAATAAAGGACAGAGTCAACCATGAGATCAATGGTTCACCTCTGGCCAACTCTGCTTTTTAGAAATCAGGATAGTTAGTGACCAGTTATGATGATTCAGGACAGCCAGCGACCAGTTATGATGGTTCAGGACAGTTAGTGACCAGTTATGATGGTTCAGGACAGCCAGTGACTAGTTATGATGGTTCAGGACAGCCAGTGACCAGTTATGATGGTTCAGGACAGCCAGTGACCAGTTATGATGGTTCAGGACAGTTAGTGACCAGTTATGATGGTTCAGGACAGTCAGTGACCAGTTATGATGGTCAGGACAGCCAGTGACCAGTTATGATGGTTCAGGACAGCCAGTGACCAGTTATGATGGTTCAGGACAGTTAGTGACCAGTTATGATGGTTCAGGACAGTTAGTGACCAGTTATGATGGTTCAGGACAGCCAGTGACCAGTTATGATGGTTCAGGACAGTTAGTGACCAGTTATGATGGTTCAGGACAGTTAGTGACCAGTTATGATGGTTCAGGACAGTTAGTGACCAGTTATGATGGTTCAGGACAGCCAGTGACCAGTTATGATGGTTCAGGACAGTAGACCAGTTTATAGTTCAGGACAGTTAGTGACCAGTTATGATGGTTCAGGACAGTTAGTGACCAGTTTTGATGGTTCAGGACAGCCAGCGACCAGTTATGATGGTTCAGGACAGTTAGTGACCAGTTATGATGGTTCAGGACAGTTAGTGACCAGTTATGATGGTTCAGGACAGTTAGTGACCAGTTATGATGGTTCAGGACAGTTAGTGACCAGTTATGATGATTCAGGACAGCCAGCGACCAGTTATGATGGTTCAGGACAGTTAGTGACCAGTTATGATGGTTCAGGACAGTTAGTGACCAGTTATGATGGTTCAGGACAGCTAGTGACTAGTTATGATGGTTCAGGACAGCCAGTGACCAGTTGTGATGGTTCAGGACAGCCAGTGACCAGTTATGATGGTTCAGGATAGCTAGTCACTAGTTATGATGGTTCAGGACAGCCAGTGACCAGTTATGATGGTACAGGACAGCCAGTGACCAGTTATGATGGTGATGGGTTTTTTTTTAGGCTGAATCCTTTAGACCTGTAAAATGCAATCTCATAAGAATCCCTGAGGTCTTCTAACTTTAAACATTTTCCCATGTGGGGACACAAACTATCTTACTATGAAAACCCAGAAAATGTCATTGACTGAACTGATCAACGGCAGTTTCAAAAGACCCACTCATCACAAAGATGGGCATCTTACTTCTCCACCCACAACCAGCTGGTTTAAATGGTGATGTGACAAAATGATGCAGCTTTTTTAGCATCCGTGTTATATTTTGACCAAAGCATGTCACAAACATTTATTAATACCTCAGAAAATTCTATCAACTTTTGATCAAAGGCGAGTGTGTACTTAAAGGCCAGACAGGGCTGCTTGATTATGGAAAAAAAAAAAAAATCCTAATCACAATAAATTTTGGTTCACACTGAAATTGTGATAATTTAAAACAAGGATCAACTGACTTTTAAAGCTTTTGTAGGTTGATGTATTGACTTTTACATTAAATGTTGTGATTTCCACTGTAGACTGAAACTGCAGACTGAATACAAATGATTTAACATTAACATTTCTTGATCTACGTCTAAATAGAACATTGCAGGATTTCCCAAGAAAAAGAAGCCTGTCAGTCTTAATCAAATTGTGTTTTTCCACACATTATAGGAAATGCTTCATCAGAAAAGAAAAACACTTTAAGCTAAATTAAAATACTTTTTTAAATTGCATTCTGCCACACTAATGGACCCCTTATTTATAAACTACACATTTCTCTTTTTTTTAAGTTTAAAAAACCAGAACTGATATTTGTAGGCAGTTTTAAAAAATAAATAAAATTACAGTAGACTTTCACATTCACTCTAAAACACGTAAGGACTATAGCGGACATTTAAAAATTTGTTTTACTAATAAAAATTCATACATTTCACATTTTTTAACAATTCCAGTTGCTAGTACATAAAAGTACATAATGAATTTAATAACTGTCTTAGCAAAGTACTCCATAAAGAAAATAAAATTGCTTAAAAGGTTAACCTATTATCATAACTTTAAACACACAGATTTGTTCTGCTTTGAAAAACTAAAGCAAGACCATAATAAACTGTTTAAAAAAAAAAACTGGATCATTTAAAAGAAAAATAAATTTCTTCCACTTGTTCAGCAGGCCACCATTTTTGCCTTTGTTTTAATTTCTATTTGAACAGCTGACTTTATAAGTCTGTATTTTGATGTCCAACCTTAAGATAGTACACACACTCTTTTATATTTATGTTCACTATGAATTTTTAATAGCCTTGATAGAAATATATTAGCTGTAGATAGTAAATGACAACACTTACATTTCTCGCAAAGTCTCCCGATAGCTGTGAAATGAAAACAAAGAGTCAGTTGGTGAATAAGTAGTTTATCTCAGTAATATTCTGTGAAAGTGTCATTTTAACCTCCTGAAAGCACAGACTTGAACAACTTTCCCGGCTAACATCAACGCTAACACTATGAATGAAACCCATGCTGGAACCGTCAGCGGTTATGCCAAGAAAAACGACAAAAATGACACATTCGACTGCAATAAAATTAAAGTGTAAGTAACTAAAAAAATCAAGAAAACTTTAAACATACCGACACCGGCTTGTTTTCGGCAGAAAATCAAATCTGGATGATGTTTTGCCATTGTCGGCTAACGAAAGCTAAGCGCTGATGGGTTTCTATGCTTCTTCTTTTTTCTTATTGATGGTTGAAACAGTACCGACCGGGCGCACTACTGCCCCCAGCTGGTGTGGAGCGTGAACCAGGATTTCGCTGAAAATAATCAAACCAAACAAAAAAAAAATATATATATATATATCTTGATTTCTTTTAGGATTATTCTGGAAACTGGTGTTCACGCACAAATTCAGTCCCCACAACACGTCACTTTATAACTCCAAACATGTGTTATAAAAGAACAAATCTTTATTTTATGAAACGTTGACTGAATCGTGGAATTTGGTCTGTGTTGCATGTTTTACTTGGTAATGGAAATGTTATGCCTTTTGGAAGTTTTTTTGTTCAAAACTGATGCTAAATGACAGAAAACAATACAAAACGTCTGTTAAAGCAATCCCTCAGACTCTGATCACTGTCATTTAATGTGGTCAAAAACAAGGTTCATTTAAAGCTTCCTTCTCTTTTGATAAAAGGACAAACTATTACAGACCTGAAGTAGCCCAGCGCTTTCATACGTGGTGGATATGTCAAATTATTACACCCTTTTGCATCTTAAAGAAATTCAATTTCTTGGCCTTTCTCAAAAGACAACATAAACATCCTCAATTTCCAGTCAGTCCAAAAGTGAAGGGAGTTTGTTTTAAAATTCTCAGTGATATTTACTTACTTAAAGAAGTTCTCAGACATCACCTTGGCTTGGATTTTAATAGTTGTAGCTTTTGCAAATGTCATATTGAAACTGCACATGTTCCTCGACTGCATTTTTTTTCATACTTTTTGGGAAGATTTTCACTTCTGGTGCTCTTCTAAATTCGTCTTCTTATCCCATTTGAATAAGAACATTGTGTGACTTGAGATGATTATAGAAAATTGTTTCCACAATATAGTTATAAATATGTTAATAATGCTTGGGATTTTTTTTTAAGTTTATGAAGACTAAAACTCTTTTCAATCCTTTTCACGAAAAACTGGGTAGTTACTTTTTTATCACGTAATTCTATGGAGATGAATGAGTCCATGTAGAATGACATGGAACTTTTAAATTTTGCAAAAGAATATAAACTCCTTGAAGACCCAGAGTATTTGTATACTCCATTCCAATAATTTTATTTTATTTATTTATTTATTGTATCTTTGGGACATGTGTAGGACATGTATGAGGGCTGTGAGACAGTGGTGAGGTGTGCTGTAGGTGTGACAGAAGAGTTAAAAGTGGAGGTGGGACTGCATCAAGGATCGGCTCTGAGCCCCTTCTTGTTTCAGATGGTGATGGACAGACTGACAGATGACCTTTGACAGGAATTTCCATGGACTATGATGTTTGCAGATGACATTGTGATCTGTAGTGAGAGCAGGGAGCTGGTGGAGGAGAGGTGGAGGTATGACCTGGAAAGGAGAGGAATGAAGGTTAGCTGAAGTTAACCCTAACCCTTAACCCAAGTCAGAAGACATGTGTGAATGAGAGGAACCCAAGTGGAACGGTGAGGCTACAGAGAGCAGAGACGAAGAAGGTGGAGGGTGGGCTGCCCGGTGGCACAATGGTGGTGCAATGTTTAGGGCAGGTGGCCCATGCACAGAGGCTTTAGCCCCTGACGCAGCAGCTGCAGGCTTGACCCCCGGACCGTGTGACCCCTCGCTGCATGTCCTCTCCGTTCTCTCTCTGTCCCTCTTTCCTGTCTACCTTCACTGTCAAATAAAGGCCACTAGTCCCACAAAAAATAAAGTGGAGGGTTTAAGACTTAGGGTCAACAGTCCAGAGCAAAAGGGAGTTGGGAAATGAGATGAAGAAGTGTGGTCAGGCAGGTTGGAACAAGTGGAGAAAAGTGTCAGGTGTGATGTGTGACAAAAGAGCATCAGCAAGAATGAAAGGAAAGGTGTACAAGATGGTGGTGAGACTCGGGATGTTGTAGGTTTAGAGACTGTGGCAGAGTTGGAGGTTGCAGAGGTTAAAATGTTGAGGTTCTCTTTAGGATAGGATCAGAAATTAGAACATCAGAGGGAGAACATCTTAGATGTTTTGGAGAGAAAGTCAGCAACACCAGACTGAGATGGTTTAGACATGTTCAGAGGAAGGATAGTAAATATATCAGTAGAAGGATGAGGAGGTTGGAACTGCCAGGCAGAAGGCCTAGAGAAAGAAGAGATTTATGGATGTAGTGAAAGAGACAGGAAGTTAGTTTGTGTGAGAGAAGAGGATGATGAGGATAGAGTTAGATGGAGGCAGATGATTGACTGTAGCGACCTCTGAAGGGAACAGCTGAATGAAAAGTAAAAATATCAGAGAGGAAAAGAGAACTGGAAAGAAAAAAAAGTAGCAGGATTAAAGAATATTCTGGATTTGGGCGATGGAAACGATCGACGAGTTAATTTACTCCAGTAGATGGCAGCACAATAATAATTGCCAGCTGAAACCACAGAAGAAGAAAGGGGTTCCTTACAATCGCGTGACGTCACCGCCGACCCTCACATCTTTGTCAGTGAACAAAATGGCAACCTACTGTCTCACTGTCGCCCGGCTCCAGGTAAGAGACGAAAAATGTACCTTCTGTCTCACCCGCCGCGCGGATACTGGTGTCACTCGCTTGCCTAGGTCGCGTGAATGCGCTGTGACGTGCCGCTGGGCCAGTAAGAGGGCTGAGATTTGGGAGCTTGAGTCAATAAGCGGTGAGGTTGTCTCCGGCTAGCTGGCCAGGTCATCGCGTCCCGACTGCAGTGAACGCATCTAGGAGACGACTGCTCCGACCTTTGATTAAACCGCTGCTCGTGTGGCCGTTCATAACATGTTACCGTATAACGACGTCCACATTCTTTGAGTTGCCATTGATCGTTTAGTTATAAGGGTGGAGGTAGGCTGAGAATAACAAGGTTAACCACAAGGTTAGAGCCGCCAGCAGGCAGCTCAGCGGCCAGCTCACACATGATGTCTGACAAACGCTGGAAACGAGGCAGCAAAACACGGTCGTGTCTGTTTCTGGAGGAGACTGGTCAAAAGGACATAATATCCGTGGATACATTTATAGCCTTGTGCGTAAATTAATCAGAAATATCTGATTCTTGACAGGACTTTTGATTTTATTTTTTTATTTTTTTGCTGAACAGCAGCACTACATCAGGTGTTATGACTCAAATATTTGAACCAAAGTAATTTTCGACTAGCATCTCTGACAGCTCAGATTAACTGTTCCCTCCTGCTGAGTGACTCTTAGACTGGCAGAAAACCAGGGCCTGCTTGTCTTTATGTTGACATGCAAAACAAGATGTTTGCAGAGGTGTCACATGATGGCTACTAGACAGTCCTGGTCTATATAAATGCATGAAATTCACCCATTCACCTCTCTGAGGTGTTCTTTTAGTGATAAATCAATGTTTTATGACTCTACAATCCCTGCATTGTTTATACCAGAGACATGGACTTGAATCGCATAACTTGGACTCTATTCTACTCAGTCATGCGTTCAGTGACCTTAAAGCTGCAAATTGACTTCTTGTTAAACTTTTATGGATTGAGACTGGGCTTGAACCGGAGCCTGTGAATACGCTGTGCGTTTAAACTTCTGTCCTCCCCTGGCGGTTGTTCAGCAGTTCACCAGACTGGGCTGTAGACTTGTTAAATGCCCTGCTTAAGGGGCACATGAGGACCGGTTGATTCCAGAAGGTGGATCAGGCCGGCCTCTTGGATCGAGGAAATGCCCAAATACCTTTGCAAGTTTTCAGCCCTCTTGTTATTATGTTATCCTTACGCATGGTTTAAAACTAAGATTATTAGTTGGATCTCCTCTAGGAAGGTCAGAGAATTTACAATTTGAAAGGATTTCCTCCTTGGTGGGGGAACACATGCATGTAAGGAGGGGGGAGGGTGTGTGCTCTCTGACACATGACACCTGAGGACTGGGAGGCAGCTTTTCATTCAGAAGCTTGACTGGTCTTATGGGTCCTTTGTTTCCATAGTGACAGGGTTTTAGGGACATTTTCCCAGCATGCTCCTTCAGGTCTGTTCAATTCCACCTTGTAAATAAGAATGTTAAATTGATAGAAATATTGACAAATCAGCAGAAACATCATTGGGTAACGAATATTTTTTTTGTTTGTTTTGTTTTTTTTCCTCCAGCAGTCAAAATACATTTCTTGCTGTGATTATGCTCATATTTGTATGTTTGTGATGTCCTGGTCTCCAGCTGGCCCTGGGCCATGGTGCACGGCGCCTGCATTTATCAGCAGCCTACAGAGCCAAGGCCAAAGTGGCTATGAGCCGCTTTGAGCCCGCCTCTTTTGTCAGTTATGAGAAACTCCGGTCCAACGTCGACATTGTGAAAAAAAGGTCAGTGTTGTGTTTTTTTTGTTTTTTTTTTTTTTTTTTTGTCACTGTAGTCTCAACCAGCTCTCAGTTAGTTCTTTTTTTTAGATGCCTTTATAATTCTTAACGTTTTCACACTGAGACACCTTCTGCATCATCCTACCATCAGTAAGACCTGGGCTCATGTTTTGTCTCCAGGCTCAACCGGCCACTCACCCTTTCAGAGAAGATTGTGTACGGCCACCTCGATGATCCCCACAACCAGGAGATCGATCGCGGCCGCACCTACCTGCGGCTGCGTCCCGATCGCGTGGCCATGCAGGATGCCACTGCCCAGATGGCCATGCTGCAGTTCATCAGCAGCGGCCTGCCGAAGGTGGCCGTGCCCTCCACCATCCACTGTGACCACCTCATTGAGGCCCAGACCGGAGGGGTGAAGGACTTGGCCAGGGCAAAGGTCAGACAGCTTTGCTCATGTTTATCCTTTCTACATTGTGATTTATTCTTGATTTACACGCGACACTGGACACGTGATTCTATTCACAGGAAGTGAACCAAGAGGTCTACAACTTCTTGTCCAGCGCTGGTGCAAAATATGGAGTGGGCTTCTGGAAACCTGGCTCTGGAATCATCCATCAGGTAAAATTTACAGTTTTACCTGAATCTACTGTAACTCTCGCCATATGCTGACGCTTACATTTTAATGTCTTTATAGATCATTCTGGAGAATTATGCCTACCCAGGCGTGATGCTGATTGGCACAGATTCCCACACACCAAACGGTGGTGGACTGGGTGCCATCTGTATTGGAGTTGGTGGAGCCGATGCAGTCGATGTTATGGCAGGAATCCCCTGGGAGCTAAAATGTCCCAAGGTTAGTAAACTAGAGTTTTTATCTCTACTAGTATTCTGTTGGCTGACTAGTTTTTCTTATCACTGGCTTCAGAAGAACTTGCTGTTCTACTATCTTACATCTGTGGTCCTATTAAACCCAGTTCATTCTCCAATCTGATCCTTGAAGGTGATCGGTGTCCGGCTGACTGGCACCCTCTCTGGCTGGACCTCTCCTAAGGATGTCATCTTGAAGGTGGCTGGCATCCTGACAGTAAAAGGAGGAACTGGAGCCATCGTAGAGTACCACGGACCAGGAGTCGACTCCATTTCCTGCACAGGTCAGGAATAAAATCCTTTTTTTTAAAAAAGCAAGACACTTTCAGCCATGAACTTGTTTCAACTTTTGCCTGCCAACTCTGTCATAATAATGCACTACAAACCATGGAGCCTTTAGCTTACATTCAGACTGACTGCTGCTAAATTTGGAGCATGCCCATTATGTCAATTACAGTAAATTCCTACTTGTGTTTGAAGCAGAGACACAGCAAGAGATGGAAAGTAATGAAAGCGCTCTCAAATTCTTGTTGTATTTTTGTACGTATATAATTAAAGCACTGGATGCAGCAGTATATTACACTATTTTGCAGCATAAAATATAAGGATGAAGAGCCAGTTGCCAAACATGAATTCAGCTGGGCAGCTCATCATGTATTAACGTTGTGTGGGAAATGTTGATTTCTGAACCAAATGTACAAAGATGGTAATAGTCAAACATTTTGTCACCATTTCTTTTCTTTATTTGTGCAGGAATGGCCACTATTTGCAACATGGGAGCCGAGATTGGAGCCACAACCTCCGTGTTCCCTTACAACCACCGCATGAAGACTTATCTGGAGAAGACCGGCCGTGGAGGTATTTCACGGCAGTCATGTTTTGAAATTACTCATAGTATTTTGAAGAAAAGCTGAGGAAATTTAAGTGCGATTGTATTAGGGCTGTAGTGATACACTAATCTCCCGATATGATACGATATATATCGCAATATTTACCTTACAATATAATTCTATACATTTACATCATTTTCTGAAAGATTTTAAAGGGACAAAGTGATTTTGGTGACATCTTGTGAGTGTTCCAATGACTTTGTTTGAATTAATTGAACTGAAAGCATCAATTACACATTATATGGCTGACAGGCAGCTTGCAAATAATGGACAAAATGAATAAAAGATGTGTTGAGAAAAATAGTTTCATTTATTTAAACGGTGCAAAATGTTGCTTGCGAGCTTTAAAGGTAAGAAATGAAAAATACTTTTTTCATCCCAGAAAGGGAAATTCAACAAAGGACTACAGGGCACAATGTAAAGTTAAAATACAGGAAGTGGCCTTCTTTGGCAGCTTTTTTGGTTGATACTGAACATATGACGTAGCTACTAGCCATTCTAGCCAACAGGTTAAGTAAAAACGAATCATGGCAGCCAATAATTCAAGTCCATTGGAGCAACATTTAAGCCACCTTAAAATTGCACCCATTTTAGCAGAGTAGCTTAAGGCCCGTAAACTCTGACCAACAAGTGAAAACTAAACAGAAAAACTCCTCTCCGCATAACTGCAGACAAAATGATCTACATTTTCTTCAGATTTTTGTTCAGGAATAGAATCTGGTCAACATGCTCTGGTAGAAGTGCACTTCTCTGAGCAGTAATGATATCTCCTGCGGTGGAGAAGACCCTCTCTGAGGAGACATAGAATATCAATACCCGTGGCTGAAAAATCGATACTCTCTGGGGAAATAAAATATCAATATATATTGCAGAATCTATAAAATTGCTCAGCTCTAAATTGTATGAACTGTTTCCAGTTAACTGTTAGAAATGAACGTGTTATAAACGGAGGGTGTGATATGACCCCGCTCAGACGTCCTTGTGTTCCTCCTCAGAGATCGCTGGACTGGCTGATGAATACAAAGACCTGCTGGTCCCAGACGAAGGCTGCGAGTATGACCAGCTCATTGACCTTAATCTGGATGAGGTAAGTCCTTTTTTTGTCCTTGAATTTTGAATTTTATAACTTTAGTTACACCAACCAGCCAAAGAGTTCTGGACACCAACTCTGAGGAAAATTTTGACTTTTCCAAAGTAGCTGAGTTTGATTTGTGTAGGAGATTGTATAATTGGCTTCCAGCACTGTCCTGTCTGATTTCATACAGTGTCTCGCCAAAGTTTTCACGCCTCTCAGCAGTTTTCCTATGTGTTGCATTGCAACCTGTAACATCAATAAATAGGTGTTGGGAGATAGTGTAATGAACAGACACTGAACATTTGAAAGTGGTTAGGCCCAGGGATCACAGACAGGAAGTGGAGAGATGGCAAGACAGTGACATTCCAGAAATTCTGACCCCCATAAAACAAAGTTGGCTCATAACCCAAAATCTCAAGAATCATTACGTTGTTATAAAGTAATGATCAAAGTTCTGACGCTCCCTAATCCTTCAGAAGCTGCGGGTTAGCGTGTCCTAATGTTTAACTGTTACTGTAAGTGGGAGTGTCTTAAACTCATGACACAGAAAAAGACAAAATGGAGAAGTGTGTCACAGCCAGTAAACCAGAAACCAAATGGTTTTATTGTTGAAATGAAATGGTTAATTACTAAGCCAGCAGTGACTCAGGCACCGTACAGACGGGGAGGGATGCATTTGGTTTGGCCTTATTAGTATAGTCAATATAGTACTGTTAATAAAATGACAAATTTTCTATCATCAATGACTGTGCAATGATGACTTTTCTGAATGGCTTTAATTCACCTCCGTGATATCTCAGACTTACTGCATCATCATTACACAGCGAAGCTCAGTCTGTTTTCTCCTTCTCCTGTTCCTCTCCTCAGCTGAAGCCCCACATTAATGGACCATTCACCCCTGATCTGGCTCATCCAGTGTCCGATGTTGGCGACGTGGCTAAAAAGAACGGCTGGCCACTGGAGGTCAAAGTTGGTGAGAACTGATGCTGCGTGTCTTTATTCCCACCGATATGTTGTTGAATTACACCAACCATTGTCTGGGTTTATGTAACAGGCTTAAGTTGTTAGTTTCAGCCCTCTGGTTCTTCTCCCTTCGTAGGTCTGATTGGCAGCTGTACCAACTCCAGCTACGAGGACATGGGCCGCGCTGCCTCCTTGGCCAAACAGGCTCTGGATAAAGGCCTGAAGTGCAAAGCTCAGTTCACTGTCACCCCTGGCTCAGAGCAGATCCGTGCCACCATTGAAAGAGATGGATATGTAAGTGTTTCAGCGAAACCCCCCCCCCAAAAAAAAAAACAGGAAACTGCAGTTCCTTTAGGTATTTTAATGGGCAGAACAGCAGGTAATGTTTGATCTTCTTGCAGGCCAAGGTCCTCAGTGATGTTGGAGGTGTGGTCCTGGCAAACGCATGTGGACCCTGCATTGGACAGTGGGACAGGTAGCAACATTAGTAACCTGTGATGTCTTTGCGCCACAGCTTCCAGTCAGAATAGCTCAACCCAAATTGAGTGTTTTGTTAAATGGACATGCTGCATGTTCCTATTCAGGCGTGATGTGAAAAAGGGGGAGAAGAACACCATCGTCACGTCCTTCAACAGAAACTTCACTGCCAGGAATGATGCCAACCCTGCAACACACGCCTTCGTTACGTCCCCTGAGGTAAGTCCACATCAAACCCATGAACACCTGCAGGTGTGCGCTTCATAGCTAAACCCATTCCTTCTCTTCTTGGTCGTCTTCAGATTGTCACTGCCCTTGCCATCGCTGGCAGATTAGACTTCAACCCTGAGACAGATTACCTTACAGCCCCCAACGGTGAGAAGTTCAAGCTGGAACCCCCCACTGGAGATGAACTACCATCCAGGGACTTTGATCCGGGTCAGGACACCTACCAGCACCCACCCGGTGACGGTAGCAACCTCAGAGTGGACGTCAGCCCTCAGAGCAACCGGCTCCAGCTCTTGGAGCCCTTCGACAAATGGAGCGGAAACGATCTGGAGGACCTGCAGGTCCTCATCAAGGTGAGCCTGCTGAAATGACGTCAGCCTGCTGGAGGCTTTCACTGCAATGTTCTGATGTAGCCTTCCTCCTTCCTCTGCAGGTGAAGGGGAAATGCACCACCGACCACATCAGCGCTGCAGGACCCTGGCTGAAGTTCCGTGGTCACCTCGATAACATCTCCAACAACATGCTGATCGGCGCGGTCAACAGCGAGAACGACGCCGTTAACAAGATCAAGAACCATCTTACAGGAGAGTACGGAGGCGTCCCAGATGTGGCCCGTCACTACAAGGTGAGGATCGCAGAGAGGGAACCTTCACATCTTGGATCATCTCTCCGAAGTGACAGTTTGCCTCTAAATTACTTTTATTAACTGCTATTAATGTCGATAATACCCTCATTACTTTCCACTTCCATATTTTTGTTTCATTTTTTTTTTGTGATTAAAACTGAAATAATGTTCATCTAAACTTTCCTAGCTTGCAGCTTCATGATACACATTGTCCTCTGTCCCATTGCCTGTAGGCTAACAGCCTCTCGTGGGTTGTGGTTGGAGATGACAACTACGGCGAGGGCTCCAGCAGAGAGCACGCAGCTCTGGAGCCCAGGCATCTGGGTGGAAGAGCCATAATTGTCAAGAGCTTTGCCAGAATTCATGGTACAGTATGGGCATTGTAGAGGGAGGGCTGCTTTTATTTCATGTCTTCAAAGCTACATTTACTAGTGATCTGTCACGTAACTGTTTTAGCTCCACACAGTAATGCAAGCTCTCCATCATGATGGAGCCTTGACCTGCATTGAGGAGTATGATAAGACTTAGACCTTTCCAGATTTTCATTTTAATTAACAAAATGATCTCTGTTGTGTCTTCAGAAACAAATCTGAAGAAGCAGGGTCTCCTGCCCCTGACATTCAGCAACCCATCAGACTACGATAAAATCCGCCCAGATGACAAGGTCTCCATCAGAGGACTTAAAAACTTCACTCCAGGAAATGTAAGTGTGAAAAGGACCTGGTTGTAGTTAACTGTTATCAGAGAGCATCTGCAGTGACGGTTCCTTCGCTGTTCCTCATTCTCCCCAGCCTCTGACAGCGGTCTTGAAGCACAGCGACGGCAGCGAAGAGACCCTAGAGCTCATCCACAGCTTCAATGAGACACAGATCCAGTGGTTCCAGGCAGGCTCTGCCCTCAACAGGATGAAGCAGCTGCAGTGAAGATGGAGGGAACGTATGGAGGAGGAGGAGTTTCAGGGTTAAAGTGAGGTGGAGAGTAAAGGTGTTTGAAGAGTGTAAATGATTGTTTTGTCACCGGGATTAGAAGCATTCACAACTTCAGTCCAAGTGTCAAGCTTATGTTGTTGATGGAACAAATGGCATCTGCTCTGTGGTCAGATTTTTTAGTTAAAACTTTATTCATCAGCACATAACGTTTCTTGAAGTTCTCGTAAGCTGCTGTGTTTCAGTCGAGCAGTGAAAACCATTTATAGACTGAGCTGTATAAACAAAGAGGAGACGCGCGTGCATAAACTTTGACACACTAAGCTGCGGCCCGAGACGTGACGCTAAATGCCGCCAGCTGACGTGTCGCCATGGTTTTTTTTGCAGCTGCTCAAACAACTCAGAGCAGACCCCTCTCCTCACAGCAGCTCAGGCAGCTGTATACAGTTACCTTGTTGCTTTAGGATTATGTTGTCAAGTGCACGGTAATCATCAGCTTCAGACACGCAGTCATTTTAACTTTGTATTGTAAAGAGAGGCAAGAGAGTGGGTCCATTTATTGAAGCTGTATTTTCAAGAATAATATGGATCTAAAAATAAACCGATGTTTATTCACTCACACACGGAAGTTTAGCTTGTCTGCCCCCTAGTGGCCCTGAGAAGGTACTGTAGGCTGTCACAGCCATAGCAGTAACAGTTTAATCTGTTTGGTTGGGATTGTTAAAAGGGTTCAGCCAACTAATCTGTGGAGTTTATTAAACATCCGATCTTATCTGATGATTAATAAATTTGTGGTGAATATAAACCAGTGAGACTAAAGGTCTTTTTTGTACCCATGTCTTGTATTGAAGTATGTTTTCATCATTACAGAGCAGTGTTAATGTAACAAACTATTGCAGACATTTCAATATACATATATAATATATATTTACAGACACACATATGGAAACATGCTTTAATACTTTGTAAAAAAAACTGTAACTCACCCTCTTCTTCCCTGCTGCTTTTATGGGCATCATCCTTACTGCTCTCCCAATCCATCCACCATTTATGCAAGGTTAAACACGTTACCTTGTGTTTTTCTTTCCCGTTATTTATTTATACTTTTTTTTTTCTCCAGCAGCAGGTCTAGATCCTATTTGAATTTCTGTGCAAGGCTTTTCACTTCATCCACATACTCAACTTCTATCCTATACTTTCAGTGCCCTTTTTTGTAGGGTATTGTGCCGCTTTTTTTTAAAAGTGTCTGCGTAGTTTTACTATTTTGGAAAGAAACAGACGCCTAAATTCATCTACAAATTACGCCCTGCTTTAAGTAATTACAATTCCCTGCTGAACCATAATATATACGCAGTGGGTCATGTTGTCAAATCAGAAACCAAGCTTCACTTCCTGGTCCCTGAAAACTGAAATGAGCCAGTCAGACGAAGGCTGAAACCATCCACTTTCTATAAACCGCTTCATGTCAAGTGTCTGATTCCGTGTGCATTTGGTTGTGTTTTCCTTTTTCCCCCCACATGTACTTTTCTGTATGACAGGAATAACAATGGAATTGTAAAATAAAAATTCACAGATCTCAGTTTGTTTCATTTTGTGACTTTTGTAGAAAAGCACCTCTTTACTACTGACACGTGCACAGAAGTTCACAGTTCTTGCTGTCTTTTTTTTTTTTAATTGGCTTAAAAAAAAAAAGTGTTGTTACCCATAGCTGCAAATAAAGCGATGAAAAAACTAGACTAAGAAACAACATGAAGACACCGAAAGCAGATCAAGATTTAACAATGTGAAACTTTCACGATCCGGAGTTCTTTGTTTGACAAAACTGAATATACTTTATATTGAGTAGAGCTACTGTAGTCAGGACAGCCAGATTTCTAGGGGGGGTAGTACCACTAGATGCAGAAGAAACTGCCTCTGGATGCCACTAGTAAAGCACACAACCAGTAAGAGGCATGAAGTATGTGATGGAGGCACAGCAACAACCATACTGGTATCAACCATGTCAACAAAGACATCCAAAATGATGTGCAGTGGAGTAGGAACGCCAGTGAAGGACTACCGACGGTTTTGGACTACTGTGATGGATGGTTGTACCCCTGCCTTTCGCCTGAAGAGAGCTGGGATGGGCTCCTGCAGAGGACTAAACGGGCATAGATGATGGATGGATGGATGGATGGTTTTGGACTAAAAGTTGGTCCAAGCAATTATTTAATGCACTAGTGGAAATGAGTGAATGGGAGGAGTACTTGACTCATTTCACAGAAGAAAAAGTTTTTTTTTTTTTTTTTTGCAAAATGAATGGATATTATCAGCCAAGCTAGGACTATGGTGAAGTAAAAAAACTGGTAAGAATAAAGCAGGACTTGTTGCTATACAGTCAGTTTTTTTCTGTCATCATTGCATAATCCCTAAAGCATTGTTTAAGAGGTGATCATTTAAATACAGCTGCACGGTTCAGCATCCGCTCACACATCTGGAAGAAAGCAAACTAAATATGGAATGCGTCCCTTGCTTGTGCACAGGAAGTATTCAGCATCTGACACATTCTGATGTTCACTGTGGAGCAGATTACATTTAACCCATTTGATTTCCACCAAGCAGTACAAGTTTGTTACTACATGGTTGGATGTTGACATCATTTCACGGTGCATTCCTGTTGCTTGGTTAACTGACAGAGATCATGGAAGCAGATGCACTGTGAAATGATGCCTCTAAATTTTTGGCAATGTTTGATATCTGTTGCAGCCTGTCTTTGCCAGTTATATCTCATGGTGAGATCTGCAACCACCGTTTTGGAGCTGCGATGGCCGATATTATCTCCACGATTACGCATCTTTCTTCTGAGATGAAACGCAAGCTAGATCAGGTCTTACAGTTCCAAACCATACCATACCGACCTGAACAGAGCTGTTCCACTCAGTGTCACCGATACTTTTACGGTTGTGTGCTGAAATCAGAAACACAGTTTCAAAAAATGAGGGGAAATAAATAGACAAGCGCTTCTTCTCATGGGTGACTTTAAAAACTAATAATACCTCATGGATGTTCTTTTCCATTCAGCTGTTCCCTGCGGGAGTCACCACAGAAAATCATCCGCCTCCATCTATCCCTATCCTCTGCATCATCTTCTCTCACCCTAACTAACTTCATTTCACAACATCCATAAATTTCCTCTTTGGTCTTTCTGGGCCTCCTGCCTGGCAGTTCCAACCTCATCATTGTGCCATCTTTTTTTTTTTTTTTTTTTTTTTAAGTGTCTTTACTATTTTGGAAAGACACAGAGAAGCTTAAATTAATCTACAAGTTACGCCTTGCTTTCATTAAGTAATTACAATTCCCTTCTGAACCATAATATATGAGGTGGGTCGTGCTGTCAAATCAGAACCTCATCATCCTTCTACTGATATATTCACTATCCCTCCTCTGAATATTTCAAAATTATCAAATTTTCTGAAAAAAGATATACCCTGCATTGGATGTGTTGTAGATTTTTTATCTAATAAATAATAATAGAAAATCCAACTATTGGTAACTCTAGTGGTAAACATGCAATTGTGACTTTTCTCAGGTTTCTATTTACAACTGCTGATGATGTCATCAGCAACATCCTGGAAGGAAGTGGTCAACTGAGAATAAATAAAACCAGAGTTTTATGGGAAAAGGGGTTCAACTCTGACAGTTGCTTCTGTAGTTTGTAGTGTAAAAAGAAAAAAAAGTAAATAAAATTGATAATTTTTTTATAGAGACACGGATGAGGCTAAACAAAATGACACCAGATTCTTTCAACATGCGATTAAAGCTCCCCAGACTGATTAATTAAGAAATGTTTCCATCCATGCAGAGAACAAAGCCTCGACTGTTGGAAAGTGAAGCCCGCTGTTGTTTGGAGCAAACCCCCTGCACCTCCGCCCCATCCCGGTTCCCGGCCGCCTCCTTTTCATTTGCTGCTCCTCCATCCCGCCTGCGTGCGCCGCATCCATACCAAGATCCCCCCCGGTTTATTCCGCACATGTCCTCGCGCCTTTCACCGGATCTAATTACATAACTGACTTATATCGCCTCAAAAGTCGCAGCCTCCTCACGTCTCGGCTGACAGCTCGGCGCTTTTGTTGGTAAGTGATCGTTTGATCGGTGGGGTGATTTGCAGTTTGGCTTTATGCATCAGAGCCCCTTTATTCTCTCCACCGGGCAGTTGGCGTCGGTTTATGTCAGCATTGTGACGAAATCCCGGTCTGAAAGTCTTTAACTCCCTGCTTAGATTTACAACTTAAGGAATTATATATTTTTTAATGCATATATTTAGTCCCAGTCGAGATTTTGTCCACATTTTTTAAAAATCACAATCGGAGCATCTCTTTCGCCCTCTTGTCTCTGCTGGAGTGTTTAGAATGTTCTGGAAACCACCCGCCCGAAGGGCTCTTTTTCTCTAATGAATTATTTAGCCTCGGCTAGCGTCACATTAGGTTAATTATACCACAAGCAGGTGATTTGTCTCCTCAAAAAGGCCTTATTTAAAGTTGACGAAGGAGGTGACGTGTCTCTCATGTTGATGCAGACGGCCATGGTGTCCTGGTTTCAGAGGGGAGGTGGTTTTTTGGCCTTTTGTCTGCCTCCTCGGAGCCCCTTAAGTCCAGTCACCTCCCTGGATAAACGTTCCGATAACTCGTGAGGCGTTCACTGCGCGCTCGTTTAAGTCCGTTTGCGGGCCCACCCGCTGGGTTGTGAACGGGATAGAGGAGTTTTCTGAACGATTTAACCTGTATGGTTACCCGTCAGTCACGCTACCGGTTCTCTCCTCTACGCCGCCTCCGCCGACGGCAGGTGTTTGTTTTCATTATCACCGCATCAGCACCAGTTAACGCCACATCCAGAGGATTGGAGGCTCGCGATTCCCTCAAAATCTGAAGGAGTCAAATTGAAGCAACTGCTGTTACGATTGTGGGCACCTTTGAAGCTAAACCCAAACATGTTAACGTATGTTATTGTGTCATACATTTTCTGATTACTCGATTTTATGGACATTTTTAGACATTATTAAGAAAACTAAGTATTTGGTTAAGTATTTGGGGGAGGTAATTATGCTTTTGCTTTTCAAATATGTCCCATTTACGGTGTATGCATGAATCCCACTACAAAGCTATACGGAAGTGCTCTTCATTAAAAATAATACAGTCATGGAAAAAATTATTAGACCACCATTTTTCTTCACTTTCTTGTTCATTTTAATACCTGGTACCACTAAACGTCATCATGTGACTAAAACAGACAGAAAAGAAAACACTGAATGCATAAAAGCAGTGTTTTTGGCAGTACAACGCCATAGCTATTGATGTAAAAACTTAAGTGATTTAGGTTATAATCAAGAAAACCATGGAAAATGGTAAGATATCAGCTCTTAAATAAAACTCTTATGAGCAATCTTTGTGGTTATCGTTATGTTTGTCCAAACAAATGTACCTTTAGTTGTACCAGGCATTAAAATGAACAAGAAACTGAAGAAAACAAGGGTGGTCTAATAATTTTTTCCATGACTGTATGTTCCATTTACTTTGTATGCATGAATCCGACTACAAACCTATACGGAAGTGCTCCTCATTAAAATGAATATGTTTCTAAGAGAATGTAAATCTCATGAATTTAAACAATTACTCCTGTCCTGCCCAGTCTGAAACATGCTCTTTGTTCATTTCAAGGTGTTAGTTAAGTCTATCTAAAGTTATAAAGAGGCCAAAAAAAAATCATTGTGGCTCTTATCATTAAACAAATACTTCACATCACAATAAGTGCCTATTTTATCACCTGCCATCACCATTAAAGTCATTAAAGCTGACATGTGATGCTTGGAGACACCCCCCCCTTACACACACACACATTCACTGTGTCGTTAAGGTCCAACTTTATAAGCATTTGTAGGGAATACAAAGTGAGTTATTCTCACCAGTCCTGATGTTCTGGGGCAGCTGTGGAAGTGGAGCAGTCGTCTTGGGAAGTGGGTGGTTCGGTCCCTGGTCTCTGCAGTCCACTTGTTGAAGTATCCTTGGGAAAGACATTGAACTCCATAGTTCTCCCTAATGCATTCATGAGTGTGTACGGCGGAGAAGAAGCACAGCATCTACTAAAAGTAAAACACTGTGACTGATTAGTGCTTTGTGGGTGGACGAATGTGGCTTGTAGTCTTAAAGTGTAAAAAACTAACCGGCATGCAGTTTCTGCCTGAGCTGATCCCGACAGTCTATGACATAGTGTAAAATTAGGCAATGACTCGCCTCTGCTGCCAGTCAAAAGACCACCCTTCCTGATTGTACATCATGTTGTTGTGTTAAATAATTTTAGCTGATGTGGTGCAAAAAAAAATTCACCAATCAATTTTTTTGTAATGGGCCATAAAAATGTTTATTTCTGTTGCAAAGTTGGACATTTTTACATGGGGGTCACTCGAGGTCCGACTCACTCTTGGAGCCCAACCCCCCAGTGGCCAGTGGAGGAACTGCAACTTTTTAAACTTCAGTTTTTGCAGTTTTATCAAGCCATATTGCATGACATGAATTTTGCTAGATAATTCATTTACTGCATGTTCAACTGAATCGTAGTTATGACAGAAAAAAACCCTAAGCGTATTTCAGGCTCTAAACTCATTGGCGTGCGCCCACCTCAGGTTGCTGCTAATGCACCTGCGAGTCAAAAGTTGGCACTTGCTTGAGTGGTGTTCACTTTGAAAAAAAATAAAAGATAGAAAAAGAAAACATATTTTTCTTTATTTTGAGTTCCACATTTTTCTTTTGCATTTCTCCATTGTATTTGGCGCTGTTGTTGGGCGGCTACTGTGCTGCGTGGACGCGCTGATGTTTACGTCGTTTCATGGTGCATTCCTATTGGTCGGTAGAGGCAGTGACATGCAGACATTCCTCCAAATCTATGACACTTCTTGATCTGTTGCAGCTTGTCTTTGGTCACAAGATGGTTCTACCTTTGATCAACCGCCACCATTTCTGAGTTACAATGGCTGATTTTAGTCACGCTTGCGTATTTTTCGTCAGTCGTGGCCAGAACTGCTTCATTAGAGTGGCTTTAAGATGCTTCTTTTTTAAATATAGCCCATAGATATATTGCTGCGTGCATTAAATAACATGAAGGAAAACATGCCTAACCCTAACCCTCTGAATCAGATGGACCCTGTGGTTCACCTCAGAGGCTAGCCCCTGTCCGGCCTCACAGGACTATATTTAGACTGTCGGTAAGAGGCAGAGAGTGTGATATTGGATCGAGCCTGTGGGATTCACACAAGACACTCTCATTAGTCCTTGTCAAACATTCTGCATGCTTACGTGCAAGATTCACTAGCAGGTAGCAGCTGATGAACCTGCCCACCTGCAGTTGTGCTTTCATTATAAACCAGGTGTCAGTGCTGGGTGCTGGACCTCTATTGAGTAATTTGTGTTTGCACAGATTGTCATGGTGATGACCCAGCAAACGAAGCGCACCTAAAGACTCCTTGTTAAGTGATGATATGAGGCTTTTTGCCAGGTGGATGATCGAGCTCATTCTCGCTCCGCAATGGCTGCATAAAATGATGGCTGCATAAAATGCTACTGAGAGCAGCTCATTGTTTGCAGTTTTTTTTAAATTTAATTATATTTGATGGCGCTGAGCCAGGAGGGGATTGTTATATGCATTACAGTGAGACCTTTTCAAAGCCAGAGAAAACACAGCATGGAGCGCAGGAGTCTAATATCTTTGCTCTTTTTCATTTTCTTCCAGCAGCTTCCAGATGTTACACAGCTCGCTGCCTTTCTGCAAACAGAGGAGAGGTCCACTCTAAATCGCTTTAACACTGGGCGAGAACATCAAACATCTGCTGCTCATTTTCCTGAATGTGCCATCTTCACATTCCACGTTAACAAATCAACAATTAAAGCATGAAAGAGGCGCGTTATTACACAGACAAAAAGTGATTTTGACTCTTGGATTTTTTTCTGGGCGTTTTCATCACTGGAAGACGAGTTTTAAAAATTGTGGCTTGAGATGTGCTTTGTGTTGGTTAGTTTACTTCTGAAGGGTGATTATTAAGACTCGTGATAAATCATTTATACTATGTGCACAAATCTCCCATTTTAGCCTCATACAATGTATCTTCTAGGTAATTCATTATGGCGTAGAGGCATGTGATCATTGCTGTGTGTCTGCCTTTCATCAAGATTGGTTAAAAAAAAAACAGCGAGGTTGTACTTTCGTGAAGTGTGGTGGAGAGGTTGAGTCTGTGTGAAGGAAGAAACTGTGAAATAGGGCTTTGTGCATGTCTTTGAGCTTGATGGTAGATTATTTTCTAGCCAAAGGGTAAAGGATAATGCTTCTCTTTACTAAAGTGTTGATAACTGTAGAGGTTTGAGATGTGACAACTTTGGAAAAACCAATTGGGGATCTACTGCAGCTGTGTTCTTCTTCTTCTTAGCCTTTATTTAACAGGTCGATCCCACTGAGACACAAGGATCTCCTTGTCAAGGGAAACCTTGCCAAGAAGCAGCTTCAAAACTTGAAGTTACAACTCATAGACAATCTCATGTTATTCTCGTGCTGTCTGGCAGTATTTCCAAAATCAGCGTCCATATTTCCCCGACAGCTGAGCAGAAGCAACGCACCACCACGCTACCCTTCTGCTCATTTTCTTAGATTTTATTATGGTTATCCAACTGTGTCACAGGAGACCTTTCTCCAACACTTGGAAACAATAAAGAAAAGCAAACCCTTGAAAATATATTCTTTCCATCTTCAAGGCACTCTTTTTAATAATACCTCTTTTGACCACATGGGGGCATATACAGCTGTATTGACAAAGGAGCTAGTGGGGTCACTGTGATAATGGGTAGAGACCGGGTGCAATTTATTAAAAGTTAGCATGGGGGAAGATTTTTTTTTTTTTAGTTCAGTTTTCATTGTGTTTTCACTCTAGGGGGTCTAAACAAATGATATGGTCCAGATTTGAGACTTTCCTCATTGTATTGCTTATGGATAAAGGCATTTTTAAATGTAAAAGGCAATATGTCAGCTGAGTTGGTCTAACCCTAACCTTAGGGTTCTGACATTAATGTGAGAGGTCAACAAATAAGGTGACACTTGTCATATTAACTTAAGATGACGGTAGAATAACACTTAACTGGTTTGTTTTGTTACTTCTTAATGTTTTTAAAACATGTCGTTAATATTTTACAGTAATTAAAAACATATTCAAAAAAGATCGAGGATTTAAAACATATTTGTTTAATTTTAATGACCGCTCATGGCCCACCTGCAGTACCGCGACAGCCCACCAGAGGGCCGCGGCCCACACTTTTGAATCACTGCCTTACAGGATTAATCATGGTTCTTCTTCAGAAAATGAATTCAGAATGCCATTGAGGCCAAAGATATTTCGTAAACAAATTGGCCCATTGGCATTGTTAGCGACATGTTGAGACTGAGAGAATAAGAAAAAAAAGAACATTTTCATTTTCCCTTCTCATGCATAGTTGGTGCTGTTTTCCAAAACGTACAGTGAAAGTGTCCAGGTGTAAATAATTATTTCAGTCATTGAGCTCCATCCAGTCCCATTCACTGAAGACGGAAATCACCAGCGCCCCCTTAGTGAATTGCAGACTTTCCCTTTTGCCGCACTGGGATTAATAGGAAGTGGCCGTCCTCTTCGTAAACAGGCTCTGCTGCAGCTAACATATTCTTCCATTGGAGTACAACACTTTTGCTGACAGAAAACTGGGTCTAAATGATAATTAAAATGTGGTTTGGCATCATTTGAAGTCAGTCCAGTATCGTTTTTTGTATTTTGTAACAGTTATTATCAGTTAGGAAAGCTTGTTATGTAAAAATGTAATTAACAGATGGGTCTGTGGGAGAAACAGACACGGATACTGCGGTTTAACATGAAATAATGTGCAAAGTTTGGGAATGTGATGTTTGCCAAAGCCTTTCTTTCAGCCCCCCCCCTCTCTACATCTCTCTCTCCTTCCCTGCAGGGTGCCGCTGCTTCACTTCTCCGCCTGGAAGAGCTCATCTCACAAACACAAACAGTGCCATGCAGGAGGTGTAATCCTCCACCCTCTTCTTCTCAGCGTGCCGTCGGTGCAAACCCAAGCGAAGGAGAACAAAAATCAAACTTGTAGCAAACCAAGATGTCAGACCCCGACTCCTCCCTGCCAGCGGACGCCTCGCTGCCCCTGACTTCCCCGCGCACCCCCCTGCAGCTGTCCTTCCCCTTCCTGAGGGAAGGCAGCCGCATTTGGGAGAGGGAGAGGAAACCGCCGCAGCCCGGAGAGCTGCCCAGCCCACTGCCAACCAAACGCACCCGCACATACTCAGCGTGAGTCCATTAGCGTTATATCACAACAATAGAGCTGTGAAGTAAGCGTTGTGATCGTTGACCCCCCCTCTGTGTGTGTGTGTTGTTTCTCCTCTCTGCAGGACAGTGCGAGCCAGATCAGGTCCCGGTATTTAAAGGGAGTGTGTAAAAACTTCTCCAGGTCTCAGGGTCATGGGTTCATACGTCCTTCTCGCGGAGGAGAGGACATCTTCGTTCACATCTCTGAGTGAGTGATCCCACTGAGAAGTCCTTTCTTAAAGGTTTAGTTTACCTTATTTAAATACTTGGGGGAAAGTTATGTTGAGCTGGTTGTGGAGTGTGCAGAGTATACACGGTAAGGATTAAGCACAAATGGGCTGAGTGGGTTGAGTCGTTTCCGGATCGATCCCTGGTTCTGTCAAGTTCTGAAGATTCCTCGGGCAGGATACCAAACCCCACATTGTCATCGTCACAACTGGGGACCACAAGCCAGTGTTCTCGCAGTGTCGGTCCGGAGCACGGAGGGAGGGTTGCGTCAAGAAGGGGATCCAACTGCGCCAAATCAATATGCAGATTATGATCATCTGCTGTGGCAATCCCGAAAGGAAAAAGCTGGAAAAGATGCTTTTTGAACTATTTAATGAGGACATTTTTTTTAAAGATTTTGTAACACCAAAAAAAGGATGAGCACAAAACTAATGTTATTCCAGTTAACATCTTGGAAACCGGCAAGCCGTTAAGAATAGCAGACTTTGGACTGGCCAGTCCGTGACATCGTCACTGAGCCACAGACGTACAGTCATGGAAAAAATTATTAGACCACCATTTTTTCTTCACTTTCTTGTTCATTTTAATACCTGGTTCCACTAAACATCATCATGTGACTAAAACAGACAGAAAAGAAAACACTGAATGCATAAAAGCAGTGTTTTTGGCAGTACAACGCCATAGCTATTGATGTAAAAACTTAAGTGATTTAGGTTATAATCAAGAAAACCATGGAAAATGGTAAGATATCAGCTCTTAAATAAAACTCTTATGAGCAATCTTTGTGGTTATCGTTATGTTTGTCCAAACAAATGTACCTTTAGTTGTACCAGGCATTAAAATGAACAAGAAACTGAAGAAAACAAGGGTGGTCTAATAATTTGTTCCATTACTGTATGTAGTGCAGACCAGATATCTTTTCTTGAGAAAGCTGCCAGCCCTGAAACGCTGATAGAGTTGTTATGGCTTGCAGTTGCTTAGCTACCTGAGGGACCGGGCAGCTTGCGATCATTGATTCAACTTTAAAATCTCCTTCATATAAGGCCATCTGTCAGAAAGATGAAAGATGAAACTAAAATGTAACTGTAGAACTGTAGAGAACTGTAGAACTTGTAGACCTGTTTTTGCCTTGATGGTCTTGAACAAACTGCTTTTTTTAAAAATTATTATTAATTTTAATACTATTTCTGTTTCCTGGACAGCATTGAGGGGGAGTATGTGCCTGTGGAAGGAGACGAGGTCACGTACAAAGTGTGCCCCATCCCTCCCAAGAACCAGAAGATCCAGGCGGTGGAGGTGGTGATCACCCACCTGAATCCAGGCACCAAGCACGAGACCTGGTCGGGTCAGATCATCAGCTCTTAGACCAGCGCTTCAGGTGGCACAGCTGCAAAGGCAAAGAGGGATTCGGATTTATTTTGATGCTTTGCTTTGGGGGAGGGGAGGGGGGAGGAGGCTTAGCTTAGCTTAGCTTAGCTTAGCTTAGCTTAGCTTAGCTTGCAGTGTAGCGAAAGTCAGCCTGAGGTGGTTTTCGAATGGAAGGTGAACACGTAGGTATAAAGGTTAGGGTTGAAATTAAGCCTTGAATGTATTTGTGTGAATGTTTTTATGTTCTGGTTTAGGGGTTAGAAGATGGGCGCGAGAAGTTGGCATTCAAGCTAGCGTTGACCTGTAGGAGATATACATTAGTTGGGAAGTCGGTGGTTATTAGAGGGTAAGTCTTGGTGTAGTTGAGATGTCAGTCACGCACGCGAATAAAGGGCGTAACGCGTTTGGATCAAACTGGAAACAACGTGGCAGTTTCAGTTTAAAGGGACCAGCTTGATGAAAGTGTCTAGTTTACTTCCGGTCTCTCCACTGCTGCCAAAAGTCATTTACGAAGAAAAAGAAAAAAGATTAAAAACATAAATGTAGCCAGATTCTGTGTTCAGAACTTGATGTTACGGGGGTTAGTTATTCAGGAAAAGAAAAAAAAAAACACTTTCAGCTTTCTGTGTTGTTTACAGTCGTCCTTGATTTAACATCAGCGGAGCAGCTTTTCAGATGGGGATCCGTTTAAAAACTGTCTTTGATGTGCCAGTAAACAATACCAAATTAGTGTACTCCGAGCAGAAGGTCTTTCACACACGTTTAGGTTGTTCTCTTCTTTGTAGGAATCATGTTATAGATATTTTGTCTACGTTGGAAGTGTTGAAATCCGGTAGTACCGTAGCCAGCTCCTATGACGGTCTTAAGTTTCGAAGGTAGAGACAGGACAAGGACGTTGCGTGGGCCTGCCGCTGGACAACCAGGCCAGAGGGTTCGTGGCTGGGGAGAAACGTGGAGGACAGGGACGGGGGGCAGAGGATGGAGTGATAATCTTTAGATGTGCGTTAAGTGCAGGCGGAGCTCGATCTGTGAAGTGTGTTTTAAAGAGGGAAGATCAAGATTTAAGTCAACAGTTGTGAGATGAAGGTGACCTTGAAGAAATAGTTGGACTCTTTTGAGAAATATGCATATTTGCCTCATTGTAAGCAGTTAGATGAGTCAGCACTCTATATACAGAAGACAACATATCTACGTGGCTGAAAATCAAGCTATGACTAGTTAGCTTTCGCTTAGGATAATGATTTGAAGCTAGAGAGAAAGATTTCGTCTTCATCTCTCCATCTGTGTCTTACATAGATTAGTTTTTTACATGTTGAAATGTCTTCAGCGTTACAAACTAAAGGGAGTCAGTCTCTCCCGCAGAAACTCCTGGGCTGTCTGAAACGCCTCATTGGCTGCAACACACGTTTGTTGCACGTTTGCTTTTCTCATAAGCTGGATTGGAAGGACATAAACAAAGAAAACAAAAACAAAAATCAGCTGTCTCATTCACAGTAAAGTCAGCTGACCACTCTCACCAGAGCCAGCCTGACAGGCAGCCCGCCTTAAAGAGACAGGAGCCAAAACGGAGCGTTGTAGACGGTGACAGGACTTTCTGTAGCAATGTGCAATGTCAAACAATTTTTTTTTTTTAACTTTGAAAATATCTCAATATATTCTAATAGACTACCAAAATATACATGTGAAACTATAAGTGGACATAATATGGGTTCTTTCAAGGGATACGCCAACATTTTAGGCTTATTGGCTGCTAACCCTAGAGTTTGATAAGAGGGTATAAACCATTCTCTTCTCTCCATCTACTAACCCAGCCTGAACTGGGTTGCTGCGTCTCACCTAAGTGACATAATAAACTCCAGATAATCTCCTGCGTTATCTGCGTCGCACATGCAGACGACCTGATTTCTGAGCATAAACCAGGCTTGATGCTCCGCTGAATCACTGTGGGCAGAGATTTGATTGATTGGCTGTGCTCTTTGTTGGTTGCAGTTTGCAATAATCTATTTATCTACCATTTATCTGTGGTTATTTGATGCAGATATGAAGCTCTGGATACTTATCGAGTGTTTTCTATTGCTTGTATAATGATTTTACGGGTTTACACGGTTATTGACAACGACATAGTTTGGGATGTTTTTTTTTTTTTTTTTTTTTTTTTTTTGATTGGGTGGGTTTTAAGCTTTGATTGGGCTGGAAACTGTCAGTTTGATCTGGCAACACCACATGGAGCCCGATATGGGTCACATCTGAAATACCAATGTGAACAACCACACACAAAAAGAACTGGATCTTTGCTTAAAAAAAAAAAAAAAAAAAATCCAAATTGAGCATTAATACCTGCAGTGTGAATGTGGTTGTAGTTATTTCTACATAGAGAAAACGCACAAGTCACGAGATGTAAATAAGAACAGTGTGAAAGTTCATCTTGTCGCTGTGTGTAACAGTGACGATGCTAAACTAGGGTCAAACTCTGGGGCTGAAAACAAATAAACTAATTTCCAGAAATGTTGGCGTTTCCCTTTAATGAACAGAAAAACCGGGGAATGAGAAGGCTACTTGCCAGCTTTTGTAGCCACCAGACCAGTTTTGTTTCTCTAATTCTCATCTCAGCAAATAAGCATATTTCACCAAATGTTGAGCTATTTATTTAAATGATTTATGAAAATAAAAAGGATCTCTTGCGTCTTCTGTTGCCTACATTTGCGGGAAAAGATTCCCCTCTACGGAAACGCCGTCAGTTGGAGGAAGGGGTCACTGTGAAGAACTTAAAAAAGGAAAAATAAATGCAGCAAAAAGCTTCCAGATGTAAATTTAAAATAAGATTATTTATTTATTGACTTATTTATTTTCATTTGTAACGATGACAACATCAGGTGTTTGGTAATTAAACGCTGCATTTCTAAGTATTTGATCAAATTAAGGCCTGTTTGAACACACGGCGCGCCTCACTCTGATGATACTACCCTGTTAAAATCCCTTTGCTACTGTCGTGTCATTACAGACATGCAAAAAAGAAAAAAAAAGTAAGAAATCAGAATTTCTACATAATCTTTGTCTAATTTTTAATAACGAGATAACATGCAGTTTTGTTGTTTTTTGGGGAATGGGCATGTTCTGTACTGTTTGTCATGTGGACTGTGTTAACTCTGTGTCATCATGCAGTAACACGACCAGAGCCTTCAGAGAGGTGTCGCCACTTCTCCTATGCATCTTTGATTTCTCGCCACGAGTGTGACTTGATGTCATGGTAGCACACCGCTTCTGTTTGATTCCTTTACTGTGAGAGAAATGGGTTTGTGTTTGCAAGCACTTTTATTTTTGTCAGATCACTGTGATTCTTGTCTTTTGTCGTTAAGAAGGAGTTTGAATAAATCTTACAACTGTATTCACAAAGTCTGTGTGGACATTTAATTGTATATTAAAGTAGAAAGACTGTTCTTTGCGTCCATCAGAGGGTCTCTTTCTTTAAACGATGTACTACAGTGATCCCTTATTTTTCGTGGTTAATGGGGACCGGTGCCCCTCTGCGAAAATCAAAATCCGCGAACTGGAGCCGGAGCCCCCCGAGCCTAAATAATGTGTTTAAAATATGTTTAAAAACCGCAAAAAAGTAGCGAGACACTGCAGAGAAACAAGACAAAGGCTCAACTGTGGTCTTTCTGTTACCTTCACAGCCTCTGGTCTCTGAACCGTAGTAAAGAAACTGCTCTTTCATCTAACCCCGTTTTCATTCTGCTGTCCCACGACACACACACTACATTACCCATAAGTCCACACCATTACCCATAAGGCCACTTTCTTAAAGGGGCCAGGCTGGCTCACAACATTTCTTTGCTGCGAGAGAACGCGCACAACATCCTGTGATGTTTCCGCAATTTTTTTCTTGATTTTTATTTTATATTATACATTTCTGAAAAAAATCTGCGAATAACTAAAAGCGTGAAACTTAATTGGCGAGTGATCACTGTAGTTTCCTGTACGGTGCTCCGTGGGCTTAAAACACATGACTACGGTAAAGACCATGGATGGAAACATCACTATCTGATGTTGGGTGCGGGTTCAAAGAAAAAATGGGGGTGGAGATGTGACAGAAAAAATAAATATAGATATGGAGGTTTTATAATTGATTATGATCTTCATTACTAGACAGAGAAATATGCCGTTATGGCTCCGAGCGTCTGCTTGGATGACAAGATGCCTCTCGTATGGATGCTACGGTACTCGGTAAAATACCGAACCATTCGGTATGACCTGCACGGGACAATACGCGTATGTCCCGTGGGATTTATGTTCCAATAACTTTGCATTGGACTTGCACGTGAGCGTGCGTGCCTTTTAGGCAACAGGCCCGTTACTGCATGTCAATGTCCACTGGCCTCCGCTCACTCACAGTGACCAGCCGATCACACTTTGGCCGGTTGGCTACAGCTCATAGATGCAGGAAATGAAAAAAAAAACAAAACAAGCAGGCATGGCCAGCAGTAGCGGAGAAATTGGGAAAAACTTTTTTAATCGCCGGTGTGGGAGCATTTTGGTTTTGCTGTTGAATACACCGGCGAGGGAGTGAAAACAGGTAACAGAAACGTCACAAGTCTGTGGGCCCGATCTTCTGCCAAACCTCCTAAAGCTGCTAATAAGGGATAGCGGGTAGCGGGAGAGGCGTTCCCCCGCAAATAACGCAATCTTCCACCTCCCTAAACCCGCGATCTTACCTGACCTTTGGGTTTTTGTCCCCTATCTCTTTGCATCCTGTTCTCTCCTGCTTAAATCCATTGTGCTTTTCTGTTTCTGATGTCATTTCCCATCATCTGCAGCTTGCCGTATGCTTCTGTTAGAATCTAAAGAGTGCCAAGCCTTTACTTTCAGTCTCGCTGAGACGGATGAAGTCATAGAGACATGGATAAAATATCATACCTCATTTTCCGTTTCTCATTTTTCAGTCAGGAGCGCCACTGATCAGCGTGTTGACGTCAAACACCTTGGAGTTCAAATGAGGGATCTTAATGATAGATATGAGGAGAGCTGGTCCAAATGAAATGCTCCAAATGTCGCCAAAGCGCCGTTGGTGGAATATTTTTGTATCTCTGCAGTGTGACTCCTGGAGACCCACATCAGAGTGTGGTGGGAGGGTTCATGCTGCACTGCAGTTGCATCTCCTTTCCTCTTTCCTCTTTCCTTGACCTCATGACATTTTCCAACAAATGCTCAGTCCTAGCTGCACAGGAAACAGTTACAGGAGGTGATTTTTCTTGACTGTCCACCAACCATGACCTGAAACTGCCAAGAAAGAAGACGTATCAAGAGAAGGACGCGGAGATGAGAGCTGTCCCATCTAACTCAGGCGTTTCTCTCCTGGGAGCCCTTAAACCTCCTTTATAGCGTTGTTAACGGCAGACATGAGACAGAGACTCAGGGCTCTTAAAGACGTCTTGATTCAATCATTCTGGGCTGAAAATGTTTTGGAAAATGAGCGAAAGCAAACTGCTATGTCTGATTTTCATTCCCTGTTATTTCCTTTTGTTTAACCTAGCAGTCACTGAAGGCCAGACAAGTTTTAAACACATGTAAGTAGAATGTAAGAGAAAAAAGTATACTAAAGTCTGGGTGCAGACAGTGTTTAGGATATAAAAGGACAAAAATAGACTGAGGTAGGTAAGTACAACACTGTAAGCAATTGCTGTAAATTTACAGCCAATTTTCAACAGTAAAATACTGTTTTCATGTTTAACAGTTTAGTACTGTAATACACAATGCATTGTGGGCTTCTTAACATGGAGCAACAGGAAAGATGCTGTAAACGGTATGCTGCGGTTTTAAATAACGGTAGACTACAGTATTTTGGGGAAATTTTCCAGAAGAGGACTCCAGAAGGCACAGCGTGCTACATATCATCTGTCTTCATCACAATGATTCTGATTTTGCATCTACAAAATTAAACGGTATGTAAATCAAAATCTTTTTTCTTTGACTCTGGGGGGGCTATCTTATTTATACTGCCAAGAATGTTTGATATAACACTCGGGAGTTTGTCTAGCTGTATGTAAGCTATCAGTGCTTTCTATCTATTTGAATAGGGTAGCCAGAACAATATTCTACTATGGGATATTTCTTTGTCTTGTTGTAGTTGTTGTTTAATCTTGGTTAATGATAATATACGTAACTTCATCGGCATAAATCCAGAGAGAGGGACAAAGGCCAAAAGGGGCAAGGTTGTCTCCAAGAAGAAAGGTGTGATTGTCCAGAAGAAGTCTCCTACAGTGAACATACACGTCTCCATGCTCCTGAAGAAACCCCTTGACTTTGAATGGGACTTCATTTAGATCAGTGAGTTCTCCTTAATCTTGCTGTCTGTCCATGTGTTGTTTGCAGTGCAGTGACAGGGCATTGCTATTAAGCCGCAAGAGTGGTATTATTAGCTTTATAAGCATTACAACTTGGAGATGATATTGTTCATTCCAGACTGTATAATATTTGTTTATTGTTTCACAGTGGCTGCACAGGAACAATGCTGCAGTGGAACAGTGGCTAACAAACTGATGTTCATCTCTCTTGGATCAACAAGATTTGAATCAGGGCAGTTCAGACTCCTGGAACTACAGTAAAATGTAAAAACCCAAACCTACCTCACAGGACTATTTTAATAAGTAAACTGCAAGTCGCAAGCTTGCACTGGCAGAGGAGTCGATTACAGTTTCTGCCTTAAATGTTCTCTTTTTTCCACATTACTGTAATGATGCATAATGTCAAAATGTTCTAACTGTACTGTAAAAGTTTTGAAATGGCCTTGAGGCACTTTTTCAAAATGTTCTTACCTCTGTTTTCCAAATGTTGTCAATTTTGCATACAGTTCTGCATTTTCATAGACAGCATAAAATACATTGCAGAGTACAGTACATAATGTAAATCTTTTAAGTGGAGTTTAGAGGAAATTTTAATCTATCTCACAGGACTATTTTAAGAGGAAAAACACATGCTGGTTTGCTAAATGTTTTTACTCATGTAATCAAAAAGGTCTTAATGTTCCTACCTTGAAAATAGTCTTAATAATGTTTAAACACTTATTTCCTCTGTATTTGTTGCGTTGGTCTTTTTCTTAGACCCAGTGTGTCATTGAACAAGCATTCAAACTTGTGTTAAAGACAATGTTGAATAATATTGGCATTGGCTCAAAAAGTCAGCTATAGGTTATGCACTGACAAGCAATTTAAAAAAATTAAATTTATCACCATAGTGTGAAACAAACACTTCTAGGCTGTCTATGTTTGCTACTTGTAAATTTTTCTCAGTGTCAACCAACAGGGTTTATTTTGTCTTTTTTTTTCCTCAATTTTTTGAATCTAGCAGTATTCAGTATTATATTTCCTACTGAAATAAATCATTTTGAATCTCTCTAAGTTTTTATTGCTTATTTTGCACAATATTCACAATAATGTTTAAAGGTGGAGTAGGTGTTGTTTTTTTGCAGCACTTTTTACAATATTGCCTGAAAACCTTTTCACATTCCCATTGCAAACACTGAAATAAAATGTTTGCAAAAAAACTAAATGTTTTGGTCCAGTCTAGAGGGTATATTCAGAGAAAAACTCTGACCAATCAAAATAGAGATCATCACTATTTTGATTGGCTGCCTAATATGTCCATCAAATATCAATGCACTCCCACCCACCCCTCCCTCCCTCCCTGTGGTTCATGTAGTGGTGAATCGTGTGAAGGCGTGGTTTCGAGGGGTGAGCTGAAGAGGAGGAGGCGGAGCCTTTGGGAGGAGAGAGGGAGTGTATATTTTCAAAATCTCACTTGAGTTGAATTGCTGGAACCGTTTTTCAAACAACGCCTACACCACCTTTATTATTTAGTATATTGCTGGTGTCTCTGCTGCCAGCTTTTTACTGTAAATCATAGAAATGCAGAAATATACCGTATTTCTGTTTTACGGTCCACTACTGTAAAACAGAAATACTGTATTTCTGTTTTCTGTTTCTGTTTTACGGTCCACTACTGTAAAACAGAAATACGGTATTTCTGTTTAAAACAGAAATACGGTATTTCTGTTTAAAACAGAAATACGGTATTTCTGTTTTACAGTAGTGGACCGTAAAACAGAAATACGGTATTTCTGTTTTACAGTCCACTACTGTAAAACAGAAATACTGTATTTCTGTAAATCATAGAAATGCAGAAATATACCGTATTTCTGTTTTACGGTCCACTACTGTAAAACAGAAATACCGTATTTCTGTTTTACGGTCCACTACTGTAAAACAGAAATACTGTATTTCTGAAAACAGAAATACGGTCCACTACTGTAAAACAGAAATACGGTATTTCTGTTTTACAGTAGTGGACCGTAAAACAGAAATACCGTATTTCTGTAAATCATAGAAATGCAGAAATATACCGTATTTCTGTTTTACGGTCCACTACTGTAAAACAGAAATACTGTATTTCTGTTTTCTGTTTCTGTTTTACGGTCCACTACTGTAAAACAGAACTACTGTAAAAACAGAAATACGGTATTTCTACTACTGTAAAATACCGTATTTCTGTTTTACAGTAGTGGACCGTAAAACAGAAATACGGTATTTCTGTTTTACGGTCCACTACTGTAAAACAGAAATACGGTATTTTTACTACTGTAAAATACCGTATTTCTGTTTTACAGTAGTGGACCGTAAAACAGAAATACGGTATTTCTGTTTTACGGTCCACTACTGTAAAACAGAAATACCGTATTTCTGTTTTACGGTCCACTACTGTAAAACAGAAATACGGTATTTCTACTACTGTAAAATACCGTATTTCTGTTTTACAGTAGTGGACCGTAAAACAGAAATACGGTATTTCTGTTTTACGGTCCACTACTGAAAACAGAAAATACGGTATTTCTGTAAATCATAGAAATGCAGAAATATACCGTATTTCTGTTTTACGGTCCACTACTGTAAAACAGAAATACGGTATTTCTGTTTTACAGTAGTGGACCGTAAAACAGAAATACGGTATTTCTGTTTTACGGTCCACTACTGTAAAACAAAAATTCAGTATTTCTGTAAATCATACAAATTCAGAAATATACAGTATTTCTGTTTTATGGTCCACTACTGTAAAACAGAAATACCGTATTTCTGTAAATCATAGAAATGCAGAAATATACCGTATTTCTGTTTTACGGTCCACTACTGTAAAACAGAAATACCGTATTTCTACTACTATAAAATACCGTATTTCTGTTTTACGGTCCACTACTGTAAAACAGAAATACGGTATTTCTGTAAATCATAGAAATGCAGAAATATACCGTATTTCTGTTTTACGGTCCACTACTGTAAAACAGAAATACGGTATTTTACAGTAGTGGACCGTAAAACAGAAATACGGTATTTCTGTTTTACGGTCCACTACTGTAAAACAAAAATTCAGTATTTCTGTAAATCATACAAATTCAGAAATACACAGTATTTCTGTTTTATGGTCCACTACTGTAAAACAGAAATACCGTATATCTGTAAATCATAGAAATGCAGAAATATACCGTATTTCTGTTTTACGGTCCACTACTGTAAAACAGAAATACCGTATTTCTGTTTTACGGTCCACTACTGTAAAACAGAAATACCGTATTTCTGTAAATCATAGAAATGCAGTAATATACCGTATTTCTGTTTTACGGTCCACTACTGTAAAACAGAAATACGGTATTTTACAGTAGTGGACCGTAAAACAGAAATACGGTATTTCTGTTTTACGGTCCACTACTGTAAAACAGAAATACCGTATTTCTGTTTTACGGTCCACTACTGTAAAACAGAAATACGGTATTTCTGTAAATCATAGCAGTAATACCGTATTTCTGTTTTACGGTTACTTAAATACGGTATTTTTTAGTAGTTGACCGTAAAACAGAAATACGGTATATTTCTGCATTTCTATGATTTACAGTATTTCTGTTTTACGGTCCACTACTGTAAAATCAATTTACGGATGAATACCATAAAAAAAATGGTAAACAGTAGTGGAGCGTAAAACAGAAATACGGTAAATCATAGAAATGCAGAAATATACCGTATTTCTGTTTTACGGTCCACTACTGTAAAACAGAAATACGGTATTTCTGTTTTACGGTCCACTACTGTAAAACAGAAATACGGTATTTCTGTTTTACGGTAGTGGACCATAAAACAGAAATACCGTATTTCTGTAAATCATAGAAATGCAAAAATATACTGTATTTCTGTTTTACAGTAGTGGACCGTAAAACAGAAATACGGTATTTCTGTAAATCATAGAAATGCAGAAATATACGGTATTTCTGTACAGAAATACCGTATATTTCTGCATTTCTATGATTTACAGTATTTCTGTTTTACGGTCCACTACTGTAAAACAGAAATACCGTATTTCTGTTTTACGGTCCACTACTGTAAAACAGAAATACGGTATTTCTGTTTTACAGTAGTGGACCATAAAACAGAAAATACGGTATATTTCTGCATTTCTATGATTTACAGTATTTCTGTTTTACGGTCCACTACTGTAAAATCAATTTACGGATGAATACCGTAAAAAAAACGGTAAAGAGCTGGCGTCTCTGCTGCCAGCTCTTTACCGTTATTTTACAGGAAAATTTCTTACAGTGAAGGAGAATCATGGGAGCAGTTTGTTCAGGTTCACAGATACGTATTTGTTTACTTATCAAGCTGTGACGTTTTATATATTGAGTGGCGTCTTTCGCTGTAAACCTCTGGACTTCACACTCATATACTGCAGTCAGTATATCATGTTGAACACAACAACTTCCTATTTCTCGTACTAGGCGTATAGAAATCAGCAGCCGTGACAACAGCTGTCCCACGCAGCAGGTCTCTGACCTGCTTGCACGGTCGCACCTTTGGGCTAAACAACCAAACCAAATTAGTGCAAATATTAAACTCAGTGGGGGCCAAACGGTGCCATCACAGACCGAGCTGAGTTGGCTCAGACTTGTACTGGATGGCAGGTCGTCGCACATGTAAACAACATGCAGTTCAGGCTTCATGGTGAAAAGTAGTTTCTCTGTCGGATCATCCATGTCTGTGCCACAGACTGGAGTTTTCAACTTTAGCTTTCCAGCTTCGAACACATGAAGATGCAAAGAGCCAAATGATCAACTTGAGACTTCCAAGCAGCTGACCAGTGACGTCACAGGGACTTCGTCCTCCTTTTATCTGGAGTTTATAGGAAAATAACATGTACATGCATACATTTGTGAATGACACTGTACAATTTTTTTTCTAAGCTTGAAAATGATTGGTTGACAGTAATGACTTTGTCAGGCACGACCCTATCCATAAATGAGTGTGTGATATGACTTTTGCTGTTCAAGATGATGCTCAAAGGTTTGAACCGAGCCAACAAGACTTCTTTTTCTTTGTTCTTGAAGACGTTTCATCTTTCACCCAGAAGTCTTTGTCAGTTCAAACTGACTGGCGTAGGAGTTTTGAGTTTATAAACTGTAAGTCAGTGACCCTCCCATCATGCCTGTGGGCCGTCCACTGTGAATCGTGTACCTGGTTTGGGTCACATGACTCAAGGAGCCAGTGGTCCTGAAACCATCTGGGTAGGAGAATCAAGGTGTAGGTGTTCGATAGGTGAAATTTGAGTTTCTCTGACCTAAAGGTCTGTGCATTCCTCCCTGCGCTGGACAACGTATCCAACATTGCTCAGTTTCTGTTTGTGTGTCTTGTCCTTAGCGTGAACCAGTTTTTGTCTAAAGGGGATGTTAGGTTTGAAGTGCACCGGTAGATATGAAGTGGACATAGCGATGAGTGAGAGTCAACACCAGCATGCTGTTCAAGACGTCGTCTTTAATGTCTCAAGTGACGTAACCTTTCTGTTGTGAAAAGGAAATGTTTGAAATGCAGTTTCACACTGACAGTTTTCATTGTGTGTGTTTGTGTGCAGATGCTCCGACCATTAAACACTGAGTGAATTGATGAATTGAACGAAACCGTAAAGTCATTTAATTAAGGTCAAGAGACTGAACAAGAAGTAATTTGAAGAATAATTGCTTCCTTCACTATTGACTGGAATCATCGCAGTCATTGGAGTGTGGCTGTGTAGCTGGTAAACTGTACAGACAATCACTGGGATCCTATCTGTGTTAAGTTTAATGGATTAGCAAACCTTTAATCTCTCTTATTTCTTTTTTGGGTATCGTTGAGAAATTTATTTCTTTTTTGGGTATCGTTTTCTGTCTGTTCTGTCTGTTTTTTCTGTCTTCCTACTTGACCTGAGTACTCTCTCTCTGTATTCCTTTTATTTCTTTTATGTTCTAGCTGTGTCCAAGCTGTCCACTTTGCCAGCAACATTTTAGCATTCCTTAATCAGTGCCAACCAGGGAAAACAGAACTGCAGCCACGAGAGAATGAAATTACTTTTCTAAGTAGATGAAGTGACTTCAGGTGTGTGCTGTTTCTTGATCCTTTCAAAATTAGAAGTTCCAACGCAGGCCTTTACTGTTTGCAAAATTAAATCTTCTGGGATGAGATTAATCTGTGCAGTGACTAAGACAGAGGTAATATTGATTTTTGTAGCATCAGATCAGGTAGACCTGCAGTTTAGAACAGGTTCAGGAAAATCAGTGCCACTGGCTGATTCTTATGAGGTGCTTTTAACCTCCCAGCTTTCAATTTTTAATAATTGCAAGTGAAATTGTCACCTTTTCTTGTGTTTTCAGATCTCACTCGAGTCTAGCGATGATGTTGTTTGAACTGCTAGCAGCGGTTAAGCTCAGGTATGTGGGTGATGAAAGGTCATGGACCAAAAATGCAAGACTTACCTGGGTCCCACTAGGGTCAACCACATAAAAACAAACACAAGCGGGCAATAGAGGCTGCCCAAGTACTGTGGATTATAGCTGGGTGTTAGCTGGCCTAATAGAAGCATGTACAGATTGAACAACAGGGGTCCCAGGATTGACCCCTGGGGAACCTCACAGGTCATGACCACTTTCAACAAAGTATCTCCTGTCCCTTCGATAGGACCTGAACCAGTTTAAAGCAGTTCCAGAGATTCCCACCCAGTCTTCTAACCTCTGTAATAAGATCACATGGTCAACTGTGTCAAAGGCAGCGCTGAGGTCCAGCAGAACTAGGACCGAGACTTTGTCTGCATCTGTGTTCAGGTAGATATCGCTTGATCAGGGCTGTCTCAGTGCTGTCTCAGTGCTGTGGTGGGGCCTGAAGCCTGATTGAAAACTATCAAAAACATTGTTAGACAGGAGAAAGTCACTAGTAGCTGTTAATATACAACTTTTTCTGGGACTTTGCCAAGGAATGGCAGGTTTGATATGAGCTGATAGTTCTTCAGTACTGTGGCATCAAGACTGCTCTTCTTTAGACGAGGCTTAATGACAGACGTTTTTAAAGCCTCTGGGAATGTTCCAGTCTGAAGTGAGATATCGATTAGATCAGTGAGTTGTGTTAAGAAACTGCTCAGCTCAGGCTTTAGAAATTGAGTGGGCAACTCATCAAGGCAGCACGTCGATGAACTCAGACTGCAGATGATCTCTTTGACTGTGTTGTCAGTGACAGGTGTGAAATGTGTCAGCTCTAGGTGTCTAGCTGGCTGCAGAGTAGTTGTTTGTGTCATGGAAATCACTAGACTTTTAATACCTTGAACTTTGTCATTAAAGAATACTGCGCACACTCATTACACTTAGATGTAGAAATGAGTTTTAACGGCAGTGAAACTGGAGGGTTTGTTAATCTGTTAACTGTAGAAAACAGGACACAAGAGTTGTTGCGGGAGTTTTTGATGATTGCGGAAAAATAACTCTCCCTTATTCTACGCAATGTCTGGTTGAATACACATAACTCTTCTTTGTAAATCTCATCATAAACCAGGAGCTTTGACTTGTGCCATTTCCGTTTGGCTCTCCAGCACTCCCTTTTATGAGCCCTGGCTGCGTCTTCTCTTCTCCATGGTGCCCTTTGCCTATTTCTAATTATTCTAACCTTGACAGGAGCAATGGTAACCAAAGCCTTTCAAACACTTGATGTGCAAGAGCTAAACAGATCATCGACATTAGAACACGGGGTATTTTCAAACCTAATCATTTCCATAAACTGTGTCCTTGCGCTGTCATTTATGAGTCTTCCCTGAACAACTGTAGACCCAACTGTAAGTTTGGGTGAAACAGACAGGTCAAAGAAAACACAAAAATGATCAGATAAAGCAACATCGATGATTTGAAATAGCAACACCCTTCTCACCACTGGATTCCATTTGGAGCGTATCATGAAGTCCTTTTTCAGTTTCTAACTTCTTCTCGTAGCACACAACCTTCTAGCTGTTATATCCAACAGTTTCCACAGGGAGACTTCGGGCGTGTTGAGAGGATTGTAGATGCTAGTTCGTCAAACAAGTTGTAAAGAGCATTGAAAATGAAAGTCACTTAAAAGGAAAAGAATAAATTATATCCAAGACTTGTGGAAAAAAGTAGAAATGACAGAAAAAGGTAGAATTATGTTAAAAGCGCATAAAGCAGTAAGCAGCAGGAGCAAGCAAGAGACACGACTACGCTCTTCAGAGTCGAGCGTCAAAGCAAAAGTAGCCGTTAGCGCTGATCTCCTTGTTGAAATGACAGGAACATGGCCAGGAGGCTCAGCACGTTGACATTCTTCCCTGTTTTAGGTTTGGTTTTTTTCTGTATCGCTCATTTATTTACCAGAAGTCTCCAAAAAGCCCCAGAATCCAACATGTTACTGCCACCTAGTGGATAAAAATAGCACCATCTCACGGTACTCAGGTAACCTTTACTCATGTGGGGCCAGGAGAGATTCCCATACGGGCCCCATTTTACAGTCCATTTATGTCTCTGGTGGGATTTAAATGTGAATCTGAGTATGTTTCCTCGGGAGGTAAAAGAGAAGTTTTAGTTGTGTACATTTGTTTGTTTTTATAGGCCACCCATGCTAATTTTTACACATTCTCTTTACTTTACGTTTGCGTCTATCTCTTTTACATTACATTTTCAGTTCTCTTTCTCTGCAATACCTTTCTGCCATTTTTATTTCAACATTAAAAATCTCTCCGGGTGTAAATTCATCCACTATTAAATCCCCTTAAAAGTTTCACACGTCCACAACATGTACCTGCCATCAGCAATTTCACAATGCAGTTTGGTGCATTTCCCGCATGTAAAAACAAAACGAGAATCAAAAGATGGATTGATGGAAATGTCTTCCTTAAGAGACATGTGCCGTTGCTTCATTAACAGGAAAACTTGGTATGTTACTACAAAGGTCACTTCTCTCAGCTTTGCCTCGGGTGCCTAGAGTACACACGAACCTACTCCAGAAAGCTCCAGAGAGACTTCCAGTTAACTACATGGTTAGTACCTGTACCCACCTGAAGCATAAAATCAACTATAATTATTGTAACTATTATCAGATTCAAGGCTGACAAAAATCAATGTTGTGTGGGTTTTCCAGTTTCGAGCCAGTGATTCAGAAGACCTTTGCACAATATCATGAGAAGGTTATACAGCCGATCCGTGTCTTTAAAGGTTGTATATTAACACGCCGTCAAGGAAAGGACAGGTCAGAGGAACAAAGGAAGTGTAAATCTCAGAAGTAATCACCTGAAAGCAGAAAAGTTGTGCACTGGATTGGTTTGTGTAAAGTCTACCTTTCAGAAGTGGATCATATAATTTTTTTGCTTTTGGAGCTCAAAGCAGAAGAGGAAGTACATGGTGCCTGCGTTGAACAGCAGACACACTGGATTGGTGATTCTGTGGATCAAGTCAAACAAGCCCTGAAAGCCATTACCATGGAGTCTGTTTAAGTGCTCAAAGATGACTTCAGAGCTGAAAATGAGCCCAGGCAGCTGGTGGCTGTGTTTGTGCATCTTTGGGATTCTTGCTGCTCCGTCCGGAGGCTACAGACGTTGTGTGGATGGGATTACAATTAATGTAATACTGATGGAGGACGACGGTTATCCCTGGAGCCTCAAGTATGTGGAAGGAGAAATACTGGAGGCTCTGGAGAAGGATTCAGCCGTTAATGCTGCAGAAGGTAATTCAATACGAAAAACAACATGTAAAGCATCCGTATTAAGAATTACATGCAGGATTATTATTATAGTATCAGAAAATTATATGTATTTGATTATATGTGTTATCATATGTGACTAAAGCTTTTGGAATTTAAATTCATTTATAAGTGTGAATCATTTATGTACATTCTGCTGCTTTATGAACAATAACATTTCAAAGTTAAGACCTTGATAATTCTTCCCCATAAGATTTTAAAGTTGTGTTAAATTGATCTGTTTTTTTGAGTTGTTGTTAAGTTAAGAGAAATTCAGAGTTTTTACAGGCCAAACTAAATCATACATAAAAAAAACCCTTATCTGTTAAGGCAAACAGATATGACACTATCAGAGCAATAAATAATTGCATTACGGTCATTATACTATGTACCAGAAGAATTTGTAACGCGTACTAAATGTTTCCCACAAGCTTAACTTGACCTTTGTTCTGTGAGATAACAGAATATAACTTTCAAACATGAATCTGTTTCACTCCATGGTGGAAACGTTTGTTCTGGGCACCAGTGTGTTTAAACACAGATGTATTCATTCATGATTCAAAACTGCAAGTTTGAATATTTTTTGGCAGATTTCTTTTGGCAAATGACCAGTTCATAAGTCCTGCAAAAGCAGTCATGTAACATCCAGTGATGTTACCCAGTCGATTATGACGGCAGCTGCCACTAAATCAAGCTAGTTCTTGGTTCCCTGTCTTTTTGAAGTTGCTGCGTAAACTTCCCCAAAATCCATAGCTATCCAGAAGAGAACGTGTTGACTGATTCTGCTTTTCTTTCCGTCCGTCATGACCGTAAAGGTGTGGGGTTTAATCTCACCGTCAACTTTGAAGGGTTCAACACAACTGCTTACCTCCAGGGGGGCTGCACGAGTAGCGCATGTGAGGGAGCAGAGAAGCTGAATAAACTAGTGGTGAGTCACCACAGCTTTCGATTTTCCTCTATGCTGTCATGTTCCTAATGGCATACCTTCATGAATCGACTCAAACACAATACGGCACCTACATACTATTCTTACGCGTGCAGTGAGCGAATAGCTCTCACTGGAAATCTCTGCCAAGACTTGACTCTGTTAATCATAAATTCAAAACATAATTAATCCTAGTTTCCTTGTGTGTTATCTCTGTCCCTCTTTATGAGAGATTAAGGCTGTGTTTGGCTACTGTCCACTTTCTTCACTATTGTAATGTATAAATTTGGGTATAACTTAATATACAGTCATGGAAAAAATTATTAGACCACCATTTTTTCTTCACTTTCTTGTTCATTTTAATACCTGGTACCACTAAACATCATCATGTGACTAAAACAGACAGAAAAGAAAACTGAATGCATAAAAGCAGTGTTTTTGGCAGTACAACGCCATAGCTATTGATGTAAAAACTTAAGTGATTTAGGTTATAATCAAGAAAACCATGGAAAATGGTAAAATATCAGCTCTTAAATAAAACTCTTATGAGCAATCTTTGTGGTTATCGTTATGTTTGTCCAAACAAATGTACCTTTAGTTGTACCAGGCATTAAAATGAACAAGAAACTGAAGAAAACAAGGGTGGTCTAATAATTTTTTCCATGACTGTACTTTAAACAGGTAATGGCATATTCTTTTGCAGTTATTTAATGTATCATACAGTGTCACAATGTGCCATTATTTCACTAAAAGTAAGCCAAAACTGCAGACACAGTCTCTGAAATAGCAAAGAATTGGGGCCACACCTGCAGATTTCATTGGCCCACATTTGACTTGACTGATGGAATTGAGTCAGAGTGTAGCTGCCTGAACTTGGCCACATATTCCACAAGACATGGTCCTACACTTCATTTTGGCCCCTACAACACTTGCTGCATCCCACATTAAAACTAGCTTATGAAATGTGGGCTACATCTGGCCCAAGTCAGATATGCCACAAAGGTTTTTATGACGTGGCTCCAGAGAGGCTCCAGGAGGGGCCCCAGGACAGAGCCAGCCTTCTTTATCAGATGACAGCAGACGACAGGACTCTGACTGGCGCTGGAAGTTTGAGGTGGTGCTCCTGTGCTTCTGCCCACCGGGTCAGACGCGCAGCCATCAAGTCTGACAAACTGTGGTCTGTTTGTCGGGTCGTCAGTAGTCCAGACGACTGTGGAGGCATCCGCTTGTGTCTCCTGGAGTTTACAGGCTGAATGGTGCTAAAAGCACCGGAGAAATCAAAAAACAAGATCCTCACAGGGCTGCCTGCTTTGATTAATTCAGTTTAGCCATCAGCAAAGTCTGCAACGCAAAACCTCTTTTTAAAAAAAGACTTTTTAATATTTTGTGCACGCTGTTTTGGTTACTAGTGTTTTGTTGATCGATTTTTCTGTTCACTGACTGTTCACGCTGCTGCTTTATACAGACGCATTTACTGACTTCTGTTTTACATGATACAACTGTAGCTTTCTTCCTGTTTGCAAAAATGAAAAAAAAAAAAGTTTTTGATTTGATGAAGTAACTCTTTGATCTTGAAAATGATGGATCAAGCGCCCGCTTTTATGTGAGGGCACAACATACAGATACATACAGATACATACAGAACATACAGAACATACAGAACACTGTATCTTGACAGATACAGTTGAGGACCGCAGAAACATCTCGTCATCTCTGGTTGCAAATAATCAAAAGCAGAAAAGGCCTCCTTTTAATGTTTAAAACGCTACATCCATGACAGTTCAGATAAAGGCCGGAGCTCTCCTAGTTCCTTCAGTGCAAACAGCTGCACATAATGACTGAAGATCTGGACGTCCCATCAGGACCAGACCCCCCCGATTATGTCACCACAGGTGACCCTGATAGCCTCATGTGGATTCCTGCCTCTGTGACAAACAAATCCCACAACTGCCTGTTGCTTTTCTCTCTCAGGACACGGGCACGTTGGGATGTGCTGTGCTTGGGCCGACCTGCACGTACGCCGCTTTCTCAATAGTCGAGTAAGTGACGACTTTTCAAGGGCGCATCTGCAGCTGTGCAGATTCAGTTTGAAAAAAAAAAAATAGTTCACATTTCCAAACAGGTTTTTGACAGATGAATCCACTTTCTGCCCCGTCTCTCTCTTCTCTCTCATGCCTTTCATCTGTTATTTTAATTCTTGCCTGTCAGTGCAGAAAAAGGCTTTAACCTCAGTACGCCCATCCTCTCAGCGGGGAGCTTCGGCGTCTCCTGCGACTACACGCTCAACTTGCAGCGGCTCCTGCCGCCGGGACGCAAGATCTCTGACTTTTTCATCCATTTCTGGCAAGATAAAAACATGATCAAACCTACATGGAAGAATGCCTATGTTTACAAAAAACCGACGAACACAGAGGATTGCTTTTGGTAAGTTGCTTTTTTTTTCCCAGCCTTATATTTAGATGACTCTTGTTTCCAGTTTAGAGAATTGGATAAATATTTATATAGGGCTATATTTAGGGGACTCTGGTTCCATTCAAAGGGCATTCAAAAACTAGTGCTGTTTATGGACCATTGGAATTTTTTAACAAAAATTGTTCAAATGGCCCTGGATAACATGAGCACCCTGACACTGAGGCTGGATGCTTGAATCCTTAATCAAAAGTATTCACGTGACGTCACAACAAGCCGTCCGCCATTGTGTTGGTCAAGCGGTTCATTCATAAACACTGTGACATGCAAACGTGTGAGTGTTGCTTTAATTCTGCATTAAAACCAGCTTTTTTGAGGCTGAAATCACCAATAAAGTTGCAAAAAATACCACATGCACACATTGTTCAAAACTGAAGTACACGAAGAATTAAAGACCCAAGAACTCAGCAGTGAGAAACATGGACTGGCCCAGTAAACCACAAAGACTTTATGTGCTTTTAAACATTTTGTTGATGGTAAGACTGATACACTTCTGTGCCCATAATTTTGCTTTTACTTCTAAAATCTAATCAGGGAAAGATCATCATAGATGGACATAACTACAGTGCCTTGTGAAAGTATTCGGCCCCCTTGAACTTTTCAACCTTTTGCCACATTTCAGGCTTCAAACATAAAGATATAAACATTTAAATTTTTTTGTCAAGAATCAACAACAAGTGGGACACAATCGTGAAGTGGAACGAAATTTATTGGATATTTTAAACTTTTTTAACAAATATAAAACTGAAAAGTGGGGCTTGTGATATTATTGGGTCCCCTTTAGTTTCAGAGCAGCAGACTGACTCCAGAAGTTCAGTGAGGATCTCTGAATGATCCAATGTTGTCCTGAATGATCAATAGAATCCACCTGCGTGTAATCAAGTCTCCGTATAAATGCACCTGCTCTGTGATAGTCTCGGGGTTCTGTTTAAAGCTCAGAGAGCATCATGAAGACCAAGGAACACACCAGGCAGGTCCCAGATACTGTTGTGGAGAAGTTTAAAGCTGGATGTGGATACAAAAAGATTTCCCAAGCTTTAAACATCTCAAGGAGCAACTGAGCAAGCAATCATATTGAAATGGAAGGAGTATCAGACCACTGCAGATCTACCAAGACCCACGGCCGTCCCTCTAAACTTTCATCTGGAACAAGGAGAAGACTGATCAGAGATGCAGCCAAGAGGCCCATGATTCACTCTGGATGAACTGATCTACAGCTGAGGTGGGAGAGTCTGTCCAGAGGACAACAATCAGTCTACACTGAACAAATCTGGCCTTTATGGAAGAGTGGCAAGAAGAAAGACATTTCTCCATTAAAAAGTCTAATTTAAAGTTTGCCACAAGCCACCTGGGAGACACATCAAACATGTGGAAGAAGGAGCTCTGGACAGATGAAACCAAAATCAAACTTTTGGGCCACAATGCAAAACGATATGTTTGGAGTAAAAACAACACAGCTCATCACCCTGAACACACCATCCCCACTGTCAAACATGGTGGTGGCAGCATCATGGTCTGGGCCTGCTTTTCTACAGCAGGGACAGGGAAGATGGTTAAAACTGATGGGAAGATGGATGGAGCCAAATACAGGAGCATTCTGGAAGAAAACCTGTTGGAGTCTCCAGAAGACCTGAGACTGGGACGGAGATTTATCTTCCAACAGGACAATGATCCAGAACATGAAGACAAATCTACAATGGAACGGTTCACAAATAAACGTATCCAGGTGTTAGAACGGCCAAGTCAAAGTCCAGACCTGAATCCAGTCCAGAATCTGTGGAAAGAGCTGAAGACTGCTTGAATTTAGTCTCTGGATGTGTTAAACTGATAGAGACAAACCCCAAGAGACCTGCAGCTGGAACTGCAGCAGAAGGTGGCGCTACAAAGTATTAACATAAGGGGCCGCACTTTTCAGTTTTTTATTTGGTAAAAAAGTTTAAAATATCCAATAAATTTCATTACACTTCATGATTGTGTCCCACTTGTTGTTGCTTCTTGACAAAAAATTAAAATTCAAAGTCCATGTGTCAGCCTCTGGTGTAAGACACAACAGACTGCACTTCTAGAGGAACATAGCTGTATCACAAAAATTACAGTATTGTTAGCGGCCCTTTAATCAACACAGCAGATCTATATGCCCCCATGTGGTCAGAAATGGTATTGCTACATCGAGTGGCTTTAATATTTACATCAAACGTTATTCTCTTCTAAGTCTGTGAATGCCCCGGATTTGATCAAACTTTCTGAGTAATCTTGCAAGCAAATATACAAAGACATTGTACCAGTCACATTAACTCCTTGTCAGAGGTAATCAAATAAGAGCAGCATCAATGAGAACAAAATATAATGTGGTTTGTTTGAAATATGACTGTGATCACGTGGGTGCTTTTAAAATGAGGAATTTAAAGTTATTTTCTTCCCCAGGTACATAAATGCACTGGAAGCAGACGGCAGGTTTGCCTTAAATCTTTCTATTCACGGTGCTGCGCAGACCTGAAGAACTGAGAGACTTATTAAAATCACTGCCAAACAGAACAAGCAACCGTAAGTTGTTCACTGTTCAACTGTTTCCTAAACGCATCAGAAGGAGCTCTTTGTTCTTGATTCTTTGAGAACAAAGACTTTGGTGTGAAAATGCACGTCACCGACAAGTGAAAAGGATCATATAAAAACAAGTCTTTAGCTTTCCCCAGTTTACTACATGACTAATACAATTATTGCAGCATCATGAAAGAATGTGTTGAAGAGAGTGCACACTTGTGTGACTAATTTTTAATCTCACAGGTTGGAAATGGGAACCTTTTAATATCTGACCATAAGTCAGCAAATGAAGTTAGAACAATCTTTGGCACATGCCACCCCTCTTGTTTGACGGCGGTGGAGACATTAAAGAGCATGCTTTGGCTTTGGTATTAACTTTTGTTTCAAGGTTGAATTGGAAGTTTAAATGGAAATCAGGATTTTATTTCATCCAGGCTCCCCCCAGATGTTAATAATTCCTGGAACGTTGGACTGTACTGTTACGCGTCTCCTCTCTGTTTTCAGTGATCATCATGTGCGGCTCACCTGATGACTTATTGGAGGCGAAAAATGGCTCCAAAGAAGCAGACAGCAGTGACCTTCTCTTCGTCCTCATTGATCTTTACAAGTCAGTGACGTCTTTCTCATCTTTCTATGGTACTTTCTGTATTTATCTGTTCTGTAGACAAACAGAGTACAACATCACGATAAAACGTGGCTCTCTACTTCCATCACATGCAACACATTTTCCAAACAGATCAATTAAATATATTATTTAGTGCTTGGCAACGATTCAAAATTTTAATCACGATTAATCACATTATTTCCGTGATTAATCGCGATTAATCGCATTGTATACGCAAAATCAAATAATGAATTCAAAAGCAGTGTAAAATGTTCAACTTGTCAGTTGTTACAAATAACCTTGTTTCTTTCAAATCCTCCGTCTGGGAGAACTTTAAAATGAAAATCTCCATGTAAAAGTTCAGTAACTTTACCAATCCATGTATCATTCATTCTTTCAGTTTTCAATTGTCAATCAAAAATTAAAAAAATTAAAAAGTGACATTTTATTACGTTTTTCGTTTTTTAATCTAACAAAAAAAAAAAAAAAAAAAAACCCGAAAAAAAATACCTGTTTTTTTTTTATTTTTATTTTAGACTTGGATCAAAAATACGAAATTAAAAAACGGGCCACAGAACTGAATTTGTTTTATAATCGAGGACTGGACTTTCTGTTGTCATTACACAACTGTGCCAATTATTTGTTTTCCAAATCTTGCGGACTTTTACTGGCATTTTCAACATCTCCTAACCTACCTTTAATGCTGAATGACATTACGTGTCAACATTTCTTCCAACCAGAAAACATCCTTTTCAGGGAAGGTTTTCCACAGTTCAGCAAGACATTGCACATCCTGGACGTATAACAGCAGCATGGGCTGGCAAAAGAGTCACCCGTCAATAGTCCAGACGCGTCACTCACACCCTCATTGTGTTTCATTCAAATGCTCTATAGTGGGATAATGTTTTTTGAAACAATCAATGTTGAAGTTTCAATACATTTATGCATTTCCATCACTCTATGTAGCAATTCCACTTCTGACCACATGGGGGCATATAGATATCGTATGTTGACAAAGGAGTTGATAATGCTGTGCAAATGAGTGGGGATCATCTAGCACACATCTTGTGACACAACTTTGTCCCACTGTAGTATGTGTGTCTAAGCCCAGACCCAAACTGGGTGGGGAAGCACAGCTGTGGGACTGTGGAGTCCCAGCCGCTGTGAATTGCGACCATTCTTGTCAGAGAGAGTTGTTTCATCAGGAACGGTGTTGTAGTAGCGACTGTCTGCTCTGCTCCACTAAAGATTGTAGACCTGAGTCTGTTTTGGTGCTCAGCCATGTCAGTTTACACTCGTCAGATTGAGCTGGCACTAAGATAAACACAAGAACGGCGTAGAGAATTTTCCAGATGAAACACCATAAATGGGCACTGACTCTCGGCTTTAACAGTGAACAATCCATGGCTCTCAAAAGAGATTTCAACCATTTCCGAAAAGAATTTCATATGAAAAGTTGAAAAAAGTTGTTTTGTTTTTGACAAAACTCATGTCTTTTATTTGTACGACTGAAGAAACGCAAAGGACATGGCGATAAATATGTCTTTAAATGAGCGGTTTAGAGCAAGATTCTCTCGTGAACAACGAAACCTCTGGGTAAACTCATAGTTTCACGGATCCAGCTGAACGGGCAGCACGCTGAGGATGAAGCACACCTGCATGACACATGAACGTTCTTGCTCTTGATTTGCTGCACCCATGTGGTTAGAAGTTGTATCCCTCCATAGAGTGGCTTTAAACCACCTACGCGTGTCTCTTCTGCCTCCGTCTTTTCTCCACAGTGATGTTTACTACACCAACACAGCGTCACTGCCAGAGATGAGGAACGTGTTGGTGTTGACCATGCCCAACACAAGACACTACACCATCAATCCACACCCAAAGGCCAACAAAACGGTAGGGACGGGATGTTAAAATCACTTAGATTTCCCTTTTCTAATCCACCCTGTAATGAATAAGCGAGAAGATATTATCTTAGTGTTCGCTAGTGATGTTACGAGATGTGCCGAGGCTTCGAGGCGTGTGTCGAGTAATGGAGGGGGCGTTTCCGCGAAGCGCTTATCGAGGGTTGCTTTAGGAGAGTGAGGAGAGAAGGATAGGTAAGAGGATGGAGCCAGCTTGGAAGAGGAGGATTTTCCCTGAGTGGAAACATTTTGATTTGATTACTCCTAATAACCCTCTGGAATACTGGAAGAGGGAAAAATGACTGTATCCCCATTTATATAAACTTCCTCTTGTGTTTTTGTGCCCATCATTATCTTCTGTACCATGTGAAAGGGTGTTTTTAAAGGCCGGAGAGGTTGTGGCAAAAATGAAGGAATCATTTAAAACCAAAAACTGTTGAGAGACGGCTATTCATGAAGAAATGAATTAAATCTCCTCTGTTCTGGACATCATTGTCCAAGTTACACTAGCATTATCAGTGACTTCTTCCTAGTTTCACCAGCACTTTCAGTGTCTTCTGCCTGCTCAGGCCCATGTCATTCTCCTATACAGAGACAGAAAACCATTATTGCACAGCCTGCTATATTATATGACACCACCATACTGGGAAACTTTACACACACATAATACATTCATGACATATTTTATTAAACACATGTGTGATCATGTATGTAAAGAATTTATTTGGTCATACAGTCTTAAAATGTAATTCATAGTCATTCCCAAGGGCCATGACAGACACTAATATTCAGTGTGCCACAACCAGCTGTGGTTGAGATCCAGCTGCTGGTGATTATAAACCCGGCCAGTAGGTGGTGTCGTGTGCACATGAAGCTTCGAGTAATTAACCCCTTCCTCGAACTGATTGGCTCAAGTTGCTCGATGCCTCATGAGGCTTCATCTCACCATTACTAGTGTTCGCTGTGAGACTTAGTTACCTCCTGCAGCCAAAAAAATGTCCTACTGGACCAGGGGTGTGCAGCTCCAGTCCTTGAGGGCTGGTGTCCTGCAAGTCTTAGAAGTTCCCCTGCTCCCTGCCTGACATGCAGAGGAGACTCTTCATCTTTTGGCAACAAATTGTACATAGTTATGGAGACAGCATCAGTTTTCTTTATGTAACCATCTCTGATATTTATGTATAGTACTGAAGACAAACTGAAAAAAAAAAAATCAGAAACGTCACATCAACTGCCCTTTATTCTGTAGAAAAGTGTGTGTACATCCTTCTGAAATGGTAAACCAGTGGAGGGCTTCCAGTCATCTCACTCTTTCTCTGCAGATGAACGACTACATGGCTGCTTATCATGACTCAGTGCTGGCTGTAGGTAATGTGATGAGAGAAATCTACAGGAAAAATCAGTCAGAGATTCAACAGATGGAGTTTGTGAACGTGAATTACTTCAGGAACACTTCCTTTTATGGTAAGGACAGAACAAAACCTCTGGCGAAGAAATTATACCCATTAAGTATTTAAAATGAAAGCATCAGTCTGTTGGTACGTTTGCCTAAAAACACTCCCAGTTAGACATACTGAGTTTAAAAAACTGTCTTGAATCACCTCATTCAATCCTCAACTAGACTTGTATCAACAAAAGACACTCCAGTAGGAGTCGTGGAAGAAGAATCGCTGTCTTTTTAAAAACTCGTTGATCCAAAGAGTTAGATCAGCTATCTTGGCTGTTGCATGAAACCTGCTTCACCCAGTTTGGGTTAGACTGGTTTGGTGCATCCTGTGCCTGTGGAAATGGCTGTTTATAGGAGAAGTACTAGATCCATGTCAGTTAGTATCTTGCAGGCCAGAGCAGCTTGTATGTAAAATGTACCTGGTGTTATGTCTATCAGACACTTAGATTTTGTTTGTTTCCCAAAAAACTTAATCTCATTATATATATAAATATGAATCACTACTGAACAGTAGCCAGCTTAAAGCTGCCACAGAAAAGAGGAAGCTGCAGCTGACGGAGCGGCTGAAGCAGTAAATAAAGTGAGTGGTATAAGTTTGCTTTTATGATTTTGCTCAGGAAGGGCGGGATTTTATAAGCTGGATTCTTATGGAGACCGAGACGTGAACTTCTCAGTCATTTACACAACCACTCACAGCAAGGTACTTTGCTCTCATGACTTACTGTAAATCTATCAGTGAATTTATGGAGAAACACAAATCACTCAGCATGATAAATTATTGTTTTGTTTCATAGAACGTCTCTGAAAGTGTCATGTTCCTGCAGCCAATGTTTTTGTGATGGTTTTATTCAGGCCAAAATGTGTCATTTCTCATGTCCTTTGATTCTCAGTACGAGATTTTGTTCAGCTTTGACACCGAGCACAACCAGACTACAGTCGTGAAGACGGATCCTTCGTTCGTCTGGGGAAAACGACTGCCATATGATAGACCAGAAAGAGGTATCTCTAAAACACACGCGCTGAGACTGTTACTACTCACACTCTCAGCCACCCAGACAGACGCAGGATGTCAGGCGCATTAAATCAACTAATAACGGATGCTTTCATGAGTGATGAAGAAATGTCGCTTTAACTTTATCCATCTTCATGGTTGCAGGAAATGTCCCACTTATAGTCATTTCTCCTGGCTCTCTGAAGAAAATAAAACTCAGGATTGCCAAAATGAGACTCCATCAGTCAATCCAAAAAAAAAAAAAAAAAAGCACGCTGCAGCAGTCTGACTGCAGCTGCTTAAGGTACAGAATCAAGACGAATTAGTGATTTATTTTTGGAAAAAATGAAGACTATTGCGCCTCATGATGGCGTCCATGTGACTTCTCTTGTAAGAATAACAAAAGTGTAATACATCCTTACTGATTTAGTGAAGGAGGAAGGTCTGCTCTGTGTATGAAGATGGCTGAACTTCACTGAACACGTAGCGATGACAACACTGCTCACGTTTCCCACATTCATCAGGTCATCAGTGCTGTTTGTAGGCGAACGTGTACAGCACTGATCAGGTCATCAGTGCTGTATGTAGGTGTACGTGTACAGCACTGATCAAGTCACGTTCTTCTGCTTCATGGCAAACCCTACATGTTAGTGTTGTAGCTCAGGTATGTCGTTCTAGGACATGTCTCCTTTTCTGATCCCTCGTCAGTGCTAAACACGGCTATAATCATCCCGCTTCTGACGCCAATAATTCCTTACTGGTTTTAGTAAATGAGGAAAATTTGCTTATTTTGTATGATGTTTCTCAGCTCACACCAACAGCAGTTCGTCAGTGTCGTGCCTGTTCTTCTGCTTTACGTGAAGAGCAGGCTGAGACACATGCATGAAGGTGATTGATGAGGAAATGGGTCAATCATTGTAAAGCAAACAGTATAATAAAGTGGCAAAGCCTAACAGCTATTGTATGGAGATCTTGGTCCTTTGGCTGAACTAATACCATGCTGTCCATTTTGGCCTCCCACTTGGCACACTTTTCCATTTGTGGCTCTCTGAAATACACGTGTTCATCTGTTGTCTTGTTATTAGAGGTCTCCATTTCTCTGGAATGAGTTAGCGTCTGCCAAATTCATCAACTCTGGTTGTTGCTCCTCTTTTGTCCTCACGACTGCAGGCCCCGGACTGGATGACATCATTGTCGGTGTGTTGGCCATCACAGTGGTTATTGTGGCCACTATCGCCTTTATTTTCTACAGGTGAGTGTGTAGTAAAATAAAAGTTTTTAAGTACAGTAGAAGTAAAAGGCTGATTGCTATCTACATGCAGTCAGAGACATTGCTACAGGCACAGACGGCTGTTTCTTTGAGTACATAAGGCCACAGATTTGTTTTCTTGTCATCTTTTAACCTACATAATGCATATCAACAGTAGATTAGTGTTTCTTCCAAGAGGACAAGATGCAAAACCTTCTTTATCCACTGATCATAAGACGGGGGAAAGGAGTCCTTCCATCCAGGAAAAAATTAGTCATATTTGAATATTGTTTTAACTGAAATATTTTCTTCTGAAATCCATAGAGATGCTGTGCGGAAAAACGCCACGTCTCCTATCGGTGCTACAAGCTCATCCGTCCCACCACTCAGATATAATTAAACTCCTCAGGCTTATTGACGGGAAAAAAAACGGTCAAAAATCTCTACCTTTTCGCTCTGTTTTCCTTCCTCTACATCCTTGACCTGACCTCTTTGAGGAATCTGCATCTGCTCGATGTGCTTCTTCCACATACCCTGCTGTCAGGAATACTCGTCAGAGCAAACGCTGGAAAACTGGCAGAATTAACTGGAAAATCCTCCAGACAGAGAAGCATCCAAAACGGCTCCAAAAGAGTGTTTTAGAAATCATAATTTAAATTGGGGAAAAAAAAACATAATTAAAAACTCTTAAGATAGAAGGAGACACAATTTGACAGCAGCTGCAGCAGGTGCCATCCTACTGCACCTTAATCAGGCCGTAACACGTAGAAATTCTTTTCAGTGTTAATTTTTTAAAAATAATTCTCATTTTAATTAATTTATTTTTTTTATACAAAGATGGAAAGTTTTGCAAATGAATTCATAAATACAAACTTTATGGATAAATGTAAATATAAGATTTTAGGTACAAATATTAAACACAGCTCCCAGAATATTCATATGTTGACATGTTTTGGACTTTAATGTTTTTGCCCTGTTTTTTGTTTTGGTGCCAGTGGTGCCAGTTTTTAATCATCTTTTAATCTTTTTTTTTTTTTTTTTTTTAAACTTGGTAGACAGAACAGGAATGATCGCCTGCTGAGGAAGCGTTGGTCCCACATCCAGTCTGATCTCATCACGTTACTGGAGGACAATGAAGCACAACATCATCTCCCTCAAGGTAAATTCAAATAATTCAAAGCAAACTGGACATTCTTGTTGGCTTTATTATAAATGTCCCCTTTATAAACTACCTGAGTACATCACATTCTCACTCATTAATGTCACCCCCCCTAATATCAGATAGAGGATGAGAGGAAGAAAGGGGAAATTCAAGATCCGCCGCGCATTGTACGATCAGAAGGTATCACATCATCCTGCAGTATGATTGAAATTCATAACCTTTTCCTCTGAACACAACATGCACAAGTCTTCTGGTTGCTGTAACATTTACAGGTCGTGATTCTCAAGGAGCTGAAGCACTCAGACGGGAACTTCAACAAAGCTGAGAGGCTCGATCTCAATACGGTGAGATGTGCACACGACCTGGCTGTTTTTGTTTGTCCCTGACCATTTCTTTTTTTATTGGCTCTTTGTTAATATTTTCCCAACTTACCAATGTGCTGTGCAATTGTGCATTTTCCCTGCAGCTTCGGCACATCGACTATTACAGCCTCACAAAGTTTTATGGCACAGTGAAGTTTGATCAGGGCGTGTTCGGAGTGTTTGAGTATGGAGAGCGAGGGTCGCTCAGGGTATGTACAGCTAAAATCTGCCTTGTGCTCTCAACGTGACCTTCCGAGAATACATTATTACTGAGCAAAGAAGAGATCACGACCGTTGCAATGCATGAAACAAGAGCAAACCAGAACACACAGAAACAGCCTCTGTCTCCCTGTTTCCCAGTATGTGCTGAATGACAAGGTGTCATATCCAGAGGAGACCTTCATGGACTGGGAGTTCAAGATCTCTGTCATGTATGACATCGCCAAGGTGAAAACCCTGGCCCTGCCGAATAACAAATACATTTGCAGCTTCCACGAGATATCATTTTATGTGCAGTTTGTGGAGTCTTGAGAAACATGTTGGGTCACTGTTTCAGGAGATAAATGACTGGCACTTGTTTCAGTCGTGAAGGAGCACGACTGCTAAGGAACAATAGCAACCAATCCAGTAAATATCTGACTACAGTGGAACGCAATAACATTTATAACCACCACAAACAATAAAACAACTTTCTTTCCCTTTTATTTAAACTACAGCTACATAGCAAGTATTGGCACTTCCTCCAAATGAAAAGAAAAAAAACAAAACAAACCCTCATATTAAATACTTTAAACCCACTGTATGTACAAACACTACATCTGACCACATGGGGGCAGCATATTCCAAGACACATCAGGTCTGGTGGGACTGTTGGTTCATCTATCAGCACAGCAGAGCTACGTGCTCCAATGTAGGCAGAAGTAAGTAGTTTTAATGAAACACATTTAAAAAGAAATACAGGTGCAATATCTGAACCAAAACAAACTCTCAAAGCATGGAAACAATGGCTAGAAATGGATCAGCTGGATGTGAAACCTTTTCCTCCCGCTAACATCCTCATCAATTGCACATTATTCTTTGTAATTTGGGCACATAAAAGGAGCTATTAAAGTGAAAGCATTCACCAGTGAGGCTAAATATAAAACCATTAATCCATAGTAGCTCATAATTTGTTACTTAGTTTGACATTGTCTGTTAAACTTTCATTTCTTAGATCCAAAAGCAAACCAAGTCTCGATAAAGTAGGAGTCTAATCTAATACATCACTTATTAATGTCTCAGCCTGAGTTTTACTCTCTGCTAGTTCATTTATGCTTTGAGTCATTTGAACTTTTATTAGGTCACTGTGAACAAAAGTAAGACTCTAACTGGGAAAAGTAACAGCTAAATATTAATTTAATTAAAAACAAAACAACAGAAACCCCAACTAATATTAAAAGCTCCAGTTCTGTCCCATAATGGTGATGAAATTATCATCATTGTCCAACCAACGCTCCATCAATCTCCTCCAAAACATCATATAGGTTTTCTTTGCATGTTTCACTCCAGTAGAAAACAGGCTGAAAAATTCTCAGGTTTATTCAAATAGCTGTTGCAGTTCCACTTGAACTTCCACTGGATGTCACTAAAAACCACATGACTCACTGGTCCTCTAATTACTCTAGATTTCCCCGTTGCCTCCTCCTTTGTAGCTTGTGTCAAATCTCTCACGAGCTGCTGTTTCATTGTGCAGGGCCTGTCCTACCTCCACGCCAGCGACATCCAGGTACACGGACGCCTCAAGTCCACCAACTGTGTGGTGGACAATCGCATGGTGGTGAAGATCACAGACTTTGGCTGCAATGCTTTTCTCATCCCTGACAAAGGTAAAACCCCAGCCACGGGTAACTACTGCTAAACCCTTTATTCTTCTGTTCATTTCATCACCTATGGTCATCCCCTCAGACTTATGGACGGCTCCGGAGCACCTGAGGGAACCGGGCACCTCTCAGAAAGGAGACGTCTACAGCTTTGCCATCATCTGCCAGGAGATCGTTCTCAGAAAGAACACCTTCTACACGGTGACCTACTACAACCGAAAAGGTGTCAAAACTTCAGCTGTTGTCCATAGTTGCACAAACTGAAATACAATTCAAATCACTCATTTATAAATCAACTATACTTGCCGTTTACTTTAGAAGGGCCTGATCCAGATCCACGGTTCAACTCCTCAGTCAGTTAGTTTGTGGTGAATTAATGTCTGTGGGTTGTCTCATAGAAAAGCTGTCCAGGGTGATCGCATCCTACTTGAGACCTGATCTTAACTTCGAGACGTCTTCAGAGAAGGAGTTAGAGGTGTCTACCAGTTTTCTGTCAGCTTGATTTTTTTCCCAGCATGCACGTTTGTGTGTGAAATGTTTTTAAAGCTCGACTGCCACTCTCCTTTTAGGTGTACATGTTGATAAAAAGCTGTTGGGATGAGGACCCAGAGAAACGGCCTGACTTCAAGAAGGTAGAAAACTCCCTGGGGAAAATCATCAGGTAAAAGTTTGTGTCTGTACAGGCTGCTGTCGGAGGTGCGATCAAAGCATTGAAACGTGGATCTCGTATTTCAAAGTGGCCTTTTCCCCTATAACTTCCCTTTATAGCAAAATCCATGACCAGGATAATGAAAGCTACATGGACAACATGCTCAGAAGGCTGCAGATGTATTCCAGAAACCTGGAGCACCTGGTGGAGGAGAGAACAGCTCTCTACAAAGCAGAGAGGGATCGGGCCGACTACCTCAACTTCATGCTGCTTCCAGGGTCTGTTTATGCATAAAATAATACTTCTCATTTTTGCTCACTGACAACACTGATGTCAAATTCATTCCTCTGCCTCAGAGGATGAAAGCAACTTCAGAGGAAAATTAATGGCTAAAAGCATAGCATTAGTTCAGAGAGCCCATCTCACTAGAGGCTTTGTATCCAAGGGATGTTTCTGATGTTGACGTAGCTCAACAAAGCACTTCTCTGTAGGTCAACACCCCAACAGACCATATTAATGAAATGGGTTCTGTTTTGTCAAATAGAAAGTATATGACATAGTTTATATATCGATCTTCAATGAGGTCAGCGTACCAATGCTTCCCTAAGTTGACCAATCAGATGAAAGTGGGCTTGGAAGGGGAGGTTTGAACATTTTTTTTAAACAAAAGTGTTTCTCTGTAGCCCAGTGGTGAAAAGCCTAAAGGAGTCTGGTGTGGTGGAGCCGGAGCTGTACGACGAGGTGACGATATATTTCAGTGACATCGTCGGCTTCACCACTCTGTGCCAGTACAGCACGCCCATGGAAGTGGTAGACATGCTCAACGACATCTACAAGAGCTTCGATGGCATCGTCGACCACCACGACGTATACAAGGTACTGGCTGGATTGAAGAATAACGGTATTACAAGACTGCATCACACAAAAGCATCACATTTGTTAATTTATCTTCAGGTAGAGACGATAGGTGATGCCTACATGGTTGCATCCGGTCTGCCGAGAGAGAAACGGGAACAGGCATGCAGTGGATATCTGCCGTATGGCGTTGAACATCTTGAAATTCATGGGCACCTTCCAGCTCCGACATCTTCCCGGCATACCTTTGTGGATACGCATTGGCGTGCACTCAGGTAGACGCTCCTCCTTGTCCATCTGTAAGAGTGTTTCCTGATCCTATGCTTCAACAAGAGGCTGCAGCCTTCATGTGCAAGTGCATCCACCTCTGTTGTTCTTAGATGGGTCATCTCACCTCCTTTTCCTCTTGCTCTTAATCCTGCTGACTGGAATTTTGTGTGTGCATGTGTGTCCAGGCCCCTGTGCAGCCGGTGTTGTGGGGATGAAGATGCCCAGATATTGTTTGTTCGGTGACACAGTCAACACAGCGTCTCGCATGGAGTCTACAGGACACCGTGAGTAAAGACACAGATGGATGCTCTCATGGAGGGAATTAAAGAGCAAAAAACTGATTTACACTGACATTTCCTGTATTTACTTCCTCTGTAATTACTTCATATTGATGTTTTAGTGCAAATTGCTCTTGAGAAATGATAGAGGCTACCAGTAAACTTGATTACAGGGCTAATCTTTACATCCTCCAGCCCTGAGGATCCACGTCAGCGAGCCTACAATAGATATCCTGCAGAGGACAGACTGCAAGTTTGAGTATGAGATGAGAGGAGAAACCTATCTAAAGGTATAGACCACTATCATTGTTAAATTTACTGAACAGACGACCCAAATGATAGATAGCAGTGTTTAAGTGAGCGCAGCTGTAAATATGCATATGGATGTTTCCTCAGGGTAAAGGCACGGAGACGACGTACTGGCTGACGGGAGAAACTGGGAAAGACTACGACCTCCCTACCCCACCCACAACGTAAGCACAGAGATAATACTGAAAATAGAGACCCAAAAGTACAAACTCAACATAAGTGAGTTCAAAAAAAAAAAAAAAAAAGGGGAACACTTCTGATTCAGCATAATGGACTTACGAGCAGTGTCTGTTACACAACTGTCAGAAGGAAATGGAAAAGGACACTTGCAGAAAAATGACCCGCTAAAAATCAGTTGGAAACACTTGAGGTGTATAAAAAGCTTTGGTTCCAGTAATTAAACCACTCCCTAAAATGACAACATTTTGCACTGCCTGCACAAACTAGCTCTGAAAAACAGAGGAGTAAACACTGCAGGCTTCACACTAACATCACTGGCTGCTTGACACCATAAAACTTTGCTAATAAACATTAAAAGATCCCCAGTGAATGCTGGGAGCACATTCGTTGGTCAGATGAGACCAAGATGGACGTAGATTCAGCTCAAACGGGCCTCCAGCATGTTTGATATGAAATGCATACTTCTGACAAAGATGCACAAAGATGGGGAATGTGATGATACCAGGAGCAAACGCCACCGTGAACGCCTGCGGATTAACCAAACTGCTTTCTGACAAGCTGACTTGCAGTCTTTTCAAATGAGGCATATTCCAGCATGATAAATACCACGTTACCAAAACCACTCAAGAGTTTCTGAAGAAGAAATAAATTAAAATGACCTAATCAGTGTCTCAAGCTCTAAATCCAACAGAATAGCTCTGGGCTGTTCAAAAGAAATGAGGTAGAAATACGACCCTTCCATCAAAGGGCAGAGGAATTATCATAATTCAGTTTCGGTTATTAAAGTTTCCAATTTGTGGGGGTTTTTTTTTTTTTTTTACCAGCCAGCCAGCAGCTGGTCAGCTTGTTAGATTCGACATTTAAAGACATTCATTGCCCGTCACCGAATGAACTGGTTTCTTGTGCCGTTGCAGAGAGAATTTCCAGCGTCTCCAGCAGGACCTGGCCAACATGATCCTGGCATGTCTGGAGCGTCGCTCTCGGGGGTCTGTTCGACGGAGGAAGCCGAATACAAGCGTCAGCCAAGAGGGAGACGAAGAGCGAGGAATCAGAGGTGGAATCTGAGAGCAGCCATCCAGAATACCTTCATCTGGCCACAGTGGACAACACACTCAGCACCTTCCTGTAGGACCAACGTCTGCAGACTGAATCGCCGTCAAATGTCATGTGTGATTACACTCCTCAACAAAAGCAAGAACTTTTTTTTTTTTTTTTTTACCATTTAAATACCTGAAACTCTCAAGCAGCAGCAGCGTTGTTTCTGAGTGCAGCAGATGCCACTGTTCTGGAAATGATATGATAAGAAGATTGATTGGTAGCAGGTGAGGGTGTCAGGACTGGGTATAAAAGGTGCACTTTCAGAATATACGGGTGTTAAAAAAAAAAGAAAGAAAAGAATAGAGTTGCCTCATTGTGATTTGGTGCGCAAATAATGTGGTCAGACACAGTTATATGTCATTATAGCAACGTTATACATAAAATATTTGACATCAGGTTGAAGGAATGTCCCTTCAGTGGATGAATGATGCCAACAAGGTTGCCAGAGGTGTCATATCCCCAGATCTATAATTATGTTATTGAATCTTCACGTTATGTATTTCAGACATTCAATGAAACATCACAATAGACTGCTGGGACTTTCAACAGAAGAAGCAATTACTTTTTTTTTCACAACCACAAACATGGCTGTGTCCCAGTTTCCCTTTTTGATCTTTTCTGAGGATGCCTGAACATACCGTCCTTTTCTCTTCAGGGAAGTAAAGAACGGAAGAAGCTGGGATATGTTTTATCAAATAATGATTTATTTAAATAAGCACAATGGATCAACTGCCCCCCTACCCTCACCCCCCAGCAGTTTTTCACCCAAAAGGACACTTGGCCATCCTGAGAAGGTTGTAAATATATCTCAAATGAGACGGTGGTATTACATGAGGTGCCAGCCCATTCCCATAAATTAGCAGTATTATCAATAACTTGTCAGTGCAGATCCGTATGCCCCCATGTGGTCAGATGTGGTACTGCTACATAGGGTAGCTTTAAGTGACTGTTCAACAGCTGAAATCTTGTATTCAACATGTATGGTCAGAGTCTCGCTTTCAAAACCACAACAACCAATATCTTCTCAACTTCTGAGAGTAAATTATACATCTATATATATTTCGTAAATGCAACTGTTTTCACCAGTTCTATGTACTTGTGACTTAAATACTCAATTAAAACTATTAAACAGTTTTAAGATTTTGTTGCATTTTAAGAAAACTCTTACTTTTCTGAAGATGGGGCTTTGCACATTTGTATACATTTAATGGAGATGCATTGATTATTGACTTTTGTAACACGGGTGTTTCTTTTTAAATGTTTCTGGAAGAACAGTGTGTCCTGTTCAGCTATAAGGATGTAAGAAAATAAACATATGTAGCTAGAGTTGTCTTAAAATTATTAACTCTTGCTCACCTATTTTTCTTTTGTTTTTGTAAAGGAATACTTAAAGGTGGGGTAGGTGTTGTTTGAAAAACGGTTCCAGCAATCCAACTCAAGTGAGATTTTGAAAATATACACTCCCTCCCTCCTCCCAAAGGCTCCGCCTCCTCCTCTTCAGCTCACCCCTCGAAACCACGCCTTCACACGATTCACGACTACATGAACCGCAGGGAGGGAGTGCATTGATATTTGATGGATATATTATGCAGCCAATCAAAATAGTGATGATCACTATTTTGATTGGTCAGAGTTTTTCTCTGAATATACCCTCTAGACTGGACCAAAACGTTTAGTTTTTTTTGCAAACATTTTATTTCAGTGGGTGCAATGGGAATGTGAAAAGGTTTTCAGGCAATATTGTAAAAAGTGTTGCAAAAAAACAACACCTACCCCACCTTTAAGTGTGTTAATAATTTGAGTCGACAACATATCTCACATTGTCTTGTTCTGGAACTCATGTGCTGCCCTCTAAATCCTCAAATACTGGTTTGTTATTGAATAGAAAAACCAGATACCAGTGTACAGTGATATGTGGGATCATTGGGTCAAAAGAAAAAAAACAAAAACGTAAAACATGCATTTTAATCCAAAGCACAAATGTTTATTTTATTTTTTGGGCAATAGTGACAATCATCTACAGCAAATAAAAAAAAGAGAATTCTCCTTGTCACTCGCTGAGTTTGTTGTACAAGTCCTGATGAAGTATCGTTGCATTAAATCAAAACAAATCAGCGTTTCTTAAAGCCTGTACAGGTTTGTCTGAGGCGTTACATTTCATGTCACATTGATTTTTTTTACAGATAAAGAACATTGAGGCTCCGTAGAAGGATGGAATCAACTCCAGCATCCAGAGAAGTGTTTTCTACAGGTTTTTATCGTAACCTGACATTTATCTGTAGTTTTTGCACCGAATGATGAAGAGCACTGCTGGGTAGACCTTTCTCGCTACCACATGACAGATTAAAAACAATAAAAAATAAAAGTGTGGATCCAGGAAACCACACAAGGTAACTGGTCATGCAAATGGACATTTATAAAACTTACATTTCAGTTTGAAAGAAAAAAAAAAGTCAGTGTAGCGCTGAACAGTAATTATATAAACTAACGCTAACAACTAGTACATTTCATAAACTTGATGATTATTATTTATAGAAACCGTTTAACACAGTAGAAAAAAGCTGAAATCACCAAAAGATGACACCCATCCCACCTGAACTAAAAAACTCTAAGCCTAGAATATTTAAAGAAACCTTAAAAATAAATAACACAACGTACAAAAATTAAAAAAAGGTCTTACATTTTTTTACAAGACGGCTTAAATATTTTACAAGCATGAAATGGCTTTACAGAATCTTTCTGTGCACATTTTTTTTTGTATCTACTGTAACACCTCTGAGCAAATGCACAGAAAGTATCAGCCTCCATGTTCTGATGAAAATATTAAAGCAGCCATTTAAAACAAAAACAAAAAAAATGCATGTAGTAACAACACCTAAGATCATTTTGACAGGACGGTCGGTTTTGATGCTTGAACTCAAGGCACTGAATGATCCAGGTTAAAAGAGCTGAAGCAACTCAACGGTAACGGCATCTCTTTCAGTCTTTCTTCTAAAACATCGTCATTACGATACCCATATGTTCAGTAACTGCAGCTGAAGTGTTCTAACATTTATTGTGTTCTGCAAGCCTTGCTATGAAACTATGGCAAAGATCCTGAAAGTCCGGGATGTCTGTTTCAACTTAACACTGTATCGACCAGAGGCTTTCTCCTACACACTCACAGACCGCCCCCCCCCCCAACATTTCTTGGATTATATAATCAAACTATAAGCAAAAAAGTCCCCACTACGATTATAATTCTCGATTGTCTCTAACTACAACTTGAATTTCCTGCATGTAAACAGCTCGAGTGTTTGTGTGCTTCCTCACCGTATGTTGCTGGACAGTCAGTGGAACAGAGGACAACAGCAGGAGTTCACACGTGATCTGTTAACAGACAACACTGAACACGGCTGTTCCTGACATAATCTTGTCTAACCCTCCCATTTATATATAATCATTCCTGTCCGAAGTCATTCTGTTTTCTTTCTTTTTTAAAAAGCATAATCCATTATTTTCAAGCACTTTGATCCAGAGTTTTCATCATCCAGGTCCTTTCTAAACTTTGTGAGGAATGTATTTTTTGAATGACACCTAAAAATAGCTTATGTAATTTCCAACCAAATGATAATAAACACGCCACATAAGAAGTTTAACGTGTGGTTAAAGTCTTATGTAGCATGTAGAGGTTGTTAGAAGTCATGTGCTCTTTAACTTGCTGCCTTCAGAGAGAGGACCCTGTTACAGTCACCATTTATAAAAAACAAAACAAACAAACAAACAAAAAAAACCATCTCTGCACTCCTTTTTAAAGACTTTCTGACTTGCTTCATCGCGTTCTAGATCCCAGCAATGGTGGCACAGAGATGAACAGTGCATCTGCTGCTGACCAGGCACCAGTGTAAAGTCATGCAGGTGCCTTCTGCCTGCTTTTGCTTTGAGCCTGATGAACCGCATCTTCTTTTTAGTCATTTTTTTAAGAGTTCCAGCAAATGCATGTCACATTTCCTGCACAAAAGGGCTTTGTCCTTCTTCCATTACACGTTCTGTCAATTGAAAGTGGACCAAACTAGTAATTATATGAACAAGTATACACTGCATGCTAAGAAATTTGGCAAATAAGCACCAGCATTTGTTTGCATCTTTTCTAGCTCCAAAACAAAAATGTATATATGTTTATTGCATTTTTAAAAAATAGCTTTATTTGATATTAAAGCCACTCTAAGTAGCAATAAAACATCTGACCACATGGGGGCAGCATAACCACAAGAAGGTTCATGTGTCGGCCTCTGGGGGGCATCTCAATTAAGTGGGACAGACTAAAGCCCGATTTATACTCGGACGTCAGGTCGTCTGCATCACATATGAAGAGATGCCCCCCCCCCCTACGCAGACACTCCTGGTGCGCCTACCCAAAATTGTAGGTCGTTGCAGATAGTGTCGCAGAGAGGAGAGAAAGGAGGCCTCTGATTGGTCAATTCTACATCCGCGTAGAAAAGAAAAAAATTAATGGAGGGAGATTGTGATGAATGTGGGTCTAGATATGGCCAAGACGGTGAAGAAGTGGAAAAACGCAAGAGATATGTTTAGTAAGTTTAGCTAGTTCGTGATTGTCCCTCTTGCATTGTGGCGTGGAATAACATAGAGCAGGGCGCGCTTCAAAATTGAGCATAAATCAAAAGTGTCTGCGGCATCTGCGACACATTGCCGCGATTGCCACGAGAGTATACACGGCCCTTAACCCAACTCATTAGCACAGTATCGTCAGTGGTTCTTTTGTCAACACAGCAGATCTATATGCCCCCATGTGGTCAGAACTGGTATTTCTTCATGGAGTGGCTTTAAGGCGTGCATTAATAGAGAGCTTCATTACATCTGAGTAAAATAAGCCAAAACTGGATTCCATGGGTGGAAGTACCATGGGAATTATTAAAAAGATGACCAGCCATAACTGCACACTACACACTTATTTCAGACAACTGACAATAAATCAGGACTTTAGGGAGGGTAGCTCAAGTCAGCCCATAATGCACACCTAATGGGAATACTTGTTTAAATGAATAATGGGGAAATCACCTATATTTTATAAAACACTTAGATTTAACGGACATCAACATTTCAAATTAACTTAGAGCTTTGTATTTATCCAACAATAAAACTGATGGAACTGAGGAACATAGTTTGCCTGATAACTGAGCATGCAGTGGACAGCACCTTCAGTGCATCCCTGTACTGATTACAACTAGAACTACAGCACGTATGCCAGGTTCAAAACACCTGATATTACTCACAACTGACGGTATACAGACTTGAGGCGATGTCTGAGTACAAAGTTTGAGGAATAACGGCATCCATCACTGGGATGAGAGAAGATAATAGGTAATTGATAAATGCCACATTGGGGAAATGTCATTAACCAGATGCTGCACAGCACAGGTGCAACATGATCCTTTCACACCATCTGTCAAATCAAAGTGACACAGCAGCAGCTCCACAGTGGGTAATAAGACGAGGTCAATTGTCCAAGGGCAGATTTCGTTTTCCTGTTACATCATAGTTCAGCACCTTGGTTTGTCCTACTGAATAATGGATCTTTGGTTATGACTTGGTAAGCTCCATCACTGCCCTTGGCAGAATACGTAAAACTGGTTTTACTAAAAAGGGTTTTGGACAATATTTCTCCAAGTGAGCGTGATTTTTCTTTTTTTTCTTTAAAGGTATGTTTATTTATTTATTTTTTTTTGGGGGGGGGTTGTATATGTTAATGTTAACCAGCATCTTCGTCAGTAAACTGTTAACAATGCTACTAATTTTGATGGTGGTCCACTGAAGCACAGATGGAGTCTAGAATGCCACTGGCCTAGAAAAGAAAATAACGCTCGCCATTTCTATATCCGGGACCCATGGATCTGGAAAAGCTGTTAAATGAAAGAAAAAGACACATTAGGGACTGCAGCTCAGTTGTGATGTAACTTGTAATCATTTCATACAAATTGAAGCTATAGTTAAGCTGCGATGATTGTGATGAGAATGATGAATATGGTAAAAACAATGAGTAAATAACTAAACTGACATGCATAATGATTATAACATCAAGAACACACACACTGCCTTCTTTCCTATTTAATGCACGTCTTTTGAGAGCTTAAAGGGCGTTTTGACTTGATTTCATGTATGTAAATATTTATTACGTGATGGGTTAAACTGTGTGTGATTTTACGTTGACGCTGCATGTATGTGCACAGACAGGGGGGGACATCTCTACTGCTGCACTGAAAGGTCAGGGAGATTCCATGTCACAGTATTGGTAATGAGAGCCTGCAGTGGCGCTGTGCTCAATCAATATCTGAAAGGGTGGTGTGGAGTCACTTTTGGACCTTTCCTCCACAAGCTGGTTAATAAAAATCCTCCAAGCCCTCCACACTTACTTTTTTTTTTTTTTTTTTTTTTTTTTAAAGAAGAATCACCAGTTAAATACATGGACTTTTTAATAGGGGAAACCTGAGCACCGTGAAAATGGCATCCACTAGGTGGCAGCACCGGTCAAAACCGCTGCATTTGGGGCTTTCGCATTGTCATGTAAACCTCCAGTTTTCAAGCCACCATGTAAACTCTCGCCGACTTGGATTTAGCAATATTTAATGATGTTGATTTAGTGTGAGGGTAGGGACAAAACAGGGAAAAATATCGACATGCTGAACCTCACAAGAAATTCCAGGCTACGTTCCCTTCAACTTGGACAAGAAACAGATCAACAGCGACTGTGATGAGTGCTGATCCTGTCTGCTTCTACTGGAATAACTGGAGGAAGCCACAGCCAGAGACAGAGAGCGACACGTGTCTGCAAAACCACCGGATGGATGCGAGTTCTGCCCCCTTACACGTCACAATTCCCGGCAGTCGGGTTCGCCGTTTTTTAAGAAATTACTGAAAAACTAACAACAGTTTTTTTGTGATTATTGAATAAGATTCTGTATTGTAAGGTGTGTATAGTGCAAGATAGATCGTTCAAATCAAATTTCAATGATAACATTCGATTTAAACTTAAAATATAAGTTATCATTTAGGACAGTGATTCCCAAAGTGTGGGCCTGCGGCCCCCTGGTGGGCTGTCGTGGCACTGCAGGTGGGCTGTGAGCGGTCATTAAAATTTAATAAATATGTTTTAAATCCTCAATCTTTTTCAAATGTGTTTTTAATTACCTGAAAGTAATCACGACATGATTAAAAGAAAAACATTAAGAAGTAAAAAAACAAACCAGTTAAGTGTTATTCTACTGTCATCTTAACCTTATTTGTTGACCCCTTACATTAATATTGGAACATAGCTTCTAGTCCTGTATGTTGATCACAGTTGTGACTAAAGGTTTGGGTGGGCCCGGAGATTTTTAACATTTCAAATTGGTTCTTGGTATTCTGAAGTTTGGGAATGGCTGATTTAGAATATCAATAATCTTAAAGTCACTATGACACGTGGTATCACAAGAACCAGTAAAAATAAAGGCTGCAGGCAGTTAAACAGTGTCATCTGGCTATTGAAAATTTAAACTTGTAATTTTTGCACCCCATTATATATTTCTATTTTTAAATTTGATTTTCAGATAGGGTCTGGTTCTACTTCAACAGTAGAGCAGCTACTCAATGCTGTGCCATGAAACGCCTTGTATTTCTGTAGACACACACACACAGACACACTAATATCTACTAAATCTACCCACTAACACATCTTTTGCTCAGTTTTCTCACCCATTCCCGCCTCTCTTTGGAACAAAGAAATATGATTCTTTCATTCTCTAAGCCACTCATTTGGTGTGGTTTCTCTCCCTCCCTCCTCCTCATCCTTCTCCTTCGCTGCTTCCTCCTCTTGCACCTCTGCCACCTTCATTCAGCATGAAATAAGGAGGGGGAAAACACAAAAAAAAAAAAAAAACAAATATGAACACGCTGATGAGTGTCAGTGAGTGGACAGTGAGGTGTCGAGAGGTAAATACAGACAGATATGTGTTAATGCATCCATGGGACAGAGAAACTTGGTTGATTGAGTGATGGGTAGAGAGGGAGACGATCAATAGTGGCAGGAAAGAGAGCAGAGCTGTGTGAATGATGGAGCAAATGTGCGTTTGTCAATGACATTTCGAGGTGAGTGACATTTGGAGCTTCTGGTGGAGGGTGCAGGATCAAAGCACACTCCACATCTATGCCAATGAGGAAATAGCTCACTTCTCTCTCGCACTTTCAACATAAATACACATACAAGCCAGGAAAAGAAGCAGACACAATCGCACAGTGTCATCACCAGCTTGATACTAAACTCTGTGCTAATGTGTGTGACTGTGAAAAACACTGTACCTTGGTTTTGTGGCTCTGCTCTGTACCCAGGCCAGATCCAGGCGTGTGCAGCTCCTTGGACACGACACACAGAAATTCAGCCTGATCTTCCGTTCCGTAGCTGTACGACGAGCCGATGTTCACCATCTGGATAGGCGAGCAAGACGCAGATCCAGGTGCACAGAGGAGACGGACAGAGACACAGAGACAAGGGGGGTGTCAGGAAGGATTAGACAATACAGAAGAGAAAACAGAGAAGGAAGGTTGCTAACTGAGTGGATATCCCGTACGATAGCAAAGGAAAAAATAAACTGCGCTCATGCAAAGTTTAGGGCGAGGGGAGGGCAAAAAGCAGACAGCTGTTTATTACACATGCAACAGTGGACTCAACATAAGCTCCATTTACTGGTGTAACAGCAAACAACTGCGAGGCAGCTTCTAGATGGGTAGATATATGAGGATCACAGATTTGCAGCAGACAGTAGAGCGAGGTGCCAAGGCAGAGGTGTGGAGGGAGGTGGATTTGAATGTGATTTTTAGGCTAGAGTTTGGATTAGCTAGAAAATCTAACTCCTTGGGGGTCTTACTTGAAGGTTCGAGTGTCAACATTAAAAATTGAATTAAATAATTTAGATTCAACACAGGAGCTTTGGACCTCTTATAAGATAATGTTAACGCTGAGCGAGTGGAAAGATCAGTATGGGGACAAGGTCTGGTTTGACTGACATAAGCACAGCTGTGTTAATACCTACACCTCCCATATCACTGGACTTTCCCTGTGTGTTTACAGATTTGGAGGATAAGACATTCCTAACAGACAGGTCCTGGTGACACGTTCAGTAGTAAGTTGCAGCTATGAAGGTTTAGTCATTTGTTTCAGTTTTAAAGGTTTGGCCTCGCTGCTTGCTAGCTGGTGTTAAGTACTTCAAAAACTGAAGTACGTGAACTGTGATATTCACACTGAACACGGTGTTTCTGTCTCAGTATTTTTGCCACTGATATACTGGATTTTTGAAAAGCTTCATAAAATGATTCTCTAACACAGCTTTAAGTTCCTCGACTTTAGCAGGTCTCATAATCACATCATTTAAGAAAAACTTTAAAAGCTTGAAAAATGTAGCATATCGCCAAACCTTAAAGGAGCATGAAACTGTATTTAGAAGTCGAACTTTTAAACTTAGACTTTCAGGAACCACCTCTAACTAAAGCTTCAGGTTTAAACTACTGACATGATATATTATTTAATCTTAAGCCAATTTTTGGGAGTGCAGACAGCAAGGCTCAGGTCAAGGCCAAGGGTCAAGATTGAAGGGTCAGCAGCAGCGTGAGTCCAACCCACAGTCCAGAGCAGTCCGGTGCGGGGCTTTCTGCAGGCACGCACGCTGACCTGCTCAAACTTCCAGCCGTCTGACATCGTGGAGACCATTTGAGTCAGCTCCTCCTCCTGGCACTGCAACACTCGGTAGACATGCTTGGGGGGCACCTGCTGGGGAAAAAAGAGAGTCAGGAGTTGAGGACACAGAGGGAATAGACAGACAAGAGGGTAAAGTGACTTTCAAAGAAGATAAGAAGTCGATATTTAGCTAAAAACACTTTAAAAAGGAGACAAAATATGAATTAAAAAAAAATGTTCTTGAGCATATTTATTCATACATTAAAGTGAATCCCAAGTCAAATTTTTCAAAGCCCAGCTGCTTTGTATTGTGTTGGTAACGTGTACTTTTGCATCTTTTTGACTGAATGACCGAGGACAGACTGGTGTGTGATGGTGTACGATTTTAGTGCTTCCTCACGCTTTAACAGCTACTTCATTCCTGCGGTATTTTGATCACAGCAAGGCAAAGATATTTCACTGACACATCGCAGCATTGGCTGAACTTATTATCTAAAAAGAGGCAGCACATCAAGACCATCCATCCATCCCTTATTCTTTTTAAAAACAGGGATGCATATTTAGATATCAATTTAATTCTCATGCTTTTAGTTTCATCAGAGGCTGTGAAATAAATAGTTTTAATTGGTACCTTTAAATACGATTTTAGGTCTAAGTCAGTGAATCTGGATTAAGCTGAACTGGTGGACAACCATCACAGAAAAAGGAAACAACGTGAACATGAGCAGGGCATTACTTCTATTTTCATAGTTTTGCACCATATTTATCCCCAGGCAAACTCTAACAGAGTCTGTTACAGTGCAGTAAAAAAAAAAAAAAAAAAAAGCTGAAAGTGGGTGTATGATTGTGAGGGCAGAGGGATTATGTAAGAGTCAGTGAGAAGAGAAGAGAAAAGAAAAGAAAAGGAGAGTCTAGATACCGCTTCAACATTTAGTATACGGTATGTGATAGATGCTTGATTAAATTAAATATGGTTTAAAAATATGAATTAAACTGTCTATCTGTAAGGTGATCCACTATCTTGGTGGTTTTCATATTTGTCAGCTGGTAAAATCACCAGACTCTTCCATAATAAAGACACTTGAAAGAGTTCTGTTTACCTGCGTGGCTTTCGAGTCCCTCTCTATGATCCTCTCCTTAATCAGTTTGATCAGCGGGGTGATGTTGTAAAACTCTGCTTCTTCTAGGACACCTTGAAACAACAGGAGGAAAAACAAACCCTTCAGTGGTACTTTTGTATACTACAGTGGGGTTCTGCCTTTTTTGAAAGATAAACGTTACACTCAGTTGTTTTAACAGCTATTCCATTTCCAGCACTTTTGGTTGTGAGACACAGAGGCCATGTTTTACTGGTTTTAAGTGTAACTTAGATGATTCTGATGAAATCACCAGGCTGCAATACTATAGATTTGTTTCCTCTTTCATGTATTCTAAGTATTGGATCCTAACTGTCGTCAGTTCCAAATAGCCCTACAAAACAAAATCCAACCTTACACTCAGAATCTGATAAGAATCAAAACATATAAGACCTTCCTCGGCGAGCTCCTTGTTGTAGACCAGTTTGCCATGCCTCAAGTAGTTAAGGATGGGGCCAAAGTAGGTGGGGTCTCTGTCAATGACATAGGCTCCTGTCTCATCCTGTTACAGAGGAGGAAGCAGAGAGAGACAAGAACAGTCCATTAAACCATTACCACATTATATATGGGGACTTTTTACAAACATGGCAGCAGGTTGGTGTTCAGAGCATTTTATTCTGTCAGAAATTGCGTACGTCATTACATGTTGCTCAAGATATCACAGTTCAGAATATTACATTTCTGAGTGCGTAATCATGTTTGGTTTTTGTTCTTTTCAAAAATGAATCCCGCTTCTATTTTCCTTTCTCAAGCAGAAGACCACCTCCGCATCACAGTAATCTGTATTTTTAGACACAAACGCTCACTCAGAGGATCCTGGCTGACAGTTTCATTTTCCTGAAACAGCCTACATGGAGCAGATGTACCTGTGCCACAGGGTTTGTAGCAGACTGTGACCTTAGAAGCCCCCCATGCAGGAGAAATTATGGTGATGTTAGTGCTGTCATTCCTATATTGTGTACTGAATTTAAAAAGAAAAAAAAAGGAAAACGTAGTAATATCATGAAATGGTTTACAACATTCAGTAACCAGTCTAACAATACCCCTGGCAGTTAAGCATCAAAGGAACATTTCCCAGAGCCTGTTTATGAAACGTTCCTTTTCCTTTCAGGCCTACCTTTGACAACAGTCTTTTGCAGAAGGACAAAGCTGATGCTGGTTAGTGGCACTCAGAATGGATAGTATTGACTTTCGTGCTCACACATTTGCTGACGGCCTCCATCTCTTCAGTCCCTGCCAGGCGGTTATGTCATGACTACTGTCCCTTCAACTTACGCACGCACGCACCCTCATGCTGCTCTTGTTCATAATAACTGTAAAGCACACTCCACTCCTTTAAGAGCACCTCACAAAAGAACCTCTCCTGGAAAAATGCATACAAACACAAACGTCTTTAGGACATACAAGCGGAGAACAAACAGTGAAATAAGAAGAGAAGCGATCACTGGCAAGTTGCAGAATTGTTCAGACATGTGGTGTTTATGCATCATCGTGCATTTGATTCCTTTAAATTGAATATTTGCAACAAAAGTGCAAAAACTGTAGAAAATATAAACATGTACATTATCCAACCCATCAACCAAGTTAAAAACAGTAGTGCTTCTCCTGAACGGGATAAATAAAGTAGGGCTTCTTCAGCAGTAAATACTTGAAGATCTGAATTTGAATCAGCATCAGCATCTAATACTGATGTATCCATCAGATCTGTCCCATCTCCGTCCACGTATACTGCATTTTAATACAGCTGAATTCTTATTAAAGCTGTTCTTACGTACATTTTACTCTGCTTATCAACCAACACATTGACTCAGAAAAAACGGCAACTGCAATACCACTTTTTAAGACCTCATGTTAACCGGAGGTTGCTTATTTTACGCATCGTCTGATAAAATCACCTCTGTCCACATATTGATTTTGGCCTTATCTGATGTCCATTTGCATGCACGACTCACAGCTCCGCTGAGCGTGCACACGTGTCAAAGCAACACTCTTCATTTGAATTAAATGTAAATGTAAACACTGGCATAGATGCAGCCTGACAGGGGAAACGGGCTGTGATGACTTAAATTTAAAAGAATATAAATTGGCTATAAGGCTTGGTGCCTTATAGCCACTGGAAGCAGAAAAAGATCTCTGATCTCTCTATACTGACTCTGTCAGGTGGTTATATCAGCTGACTGGCGGCATATACATCAATATTTTAGATCACCATTATTAGACCAGAAAGAGCAAAAAGATGCTCAGCTTGATAAAGAAAACAGTCTCTATTCATGCAACATATTCCTTTAGCTGCTTATTGAAGCAGCAGGATAAAACTTTGTCCTCAGGCAGCGTATTGTATGGATGTGTGCTTTACATTGGCTTTTCTTAACGCAGCCTGCACATGCACAATATAGCTCGCTATAACCATGATTTTCATAACCGTTTATTATCTGACTATTACATAAATGAGAACACTGAATCCATATAGAGGCATTCCCTCATTGTAAAAAGAGATACACTGCTGATTTATCGGACAATTCTGGTCAAATGTGTTCAAAGGGTTACATCACCCTCACAGTTCCAATCAGTGATGTAACACTAGTCGAATTACAGCTTGGTTATTAAAAATATGCAATTCTTTACATTTAGAATCAACTGTATATTCTACAGCTACTTTTTGCTCTGAGTTATTTAATGGGCTCTCCACAATTTTCAGTTTGTTTATGCAAACCCCACATTTCCAGTTCATCATCTCCTACCCTCCACTAGAAAGATCCTGGTGTATTAAACAGCTGCGTAACTATATGTGAGCCAATGACCTTGATTACAAGACCGTAAAGGTTGACCTGTGGGATCAGCTTCCAGAGATTTCTCAATACGTTTTAAAGACAAAAATGAAAGAAGTTTGAAGGTAAAGAACCAAAAAAAGAAGGCTCTGCAGAAACAATATAATAAATGACTTCCTTTTTGAAATATTGAGTAGAAAAGACTAAGGCAAATGCAAAAACACAAGGACACCCTTAGAATGAAGGAAGATTATAATGTATGTAGTTTCAACGCTTGTGTGATTGTAAGACACAAGAACACGAGGCGCTGTTATAAACTGTACTGAAAACTGTAGCGACAAAAGTTTGAAAAAGATCTGGCTGCAAATTAAAAGGCAAACGTAGGCACATGTTCTCCTGCACACTGTTCTAAATGAGCTGAGCTGCAGCGGAGCAAAGACTAATGCCATGTCAACGTGACTTGACTTGACAGTGTGGGCATGACAACACGGGGGAAAGCTTTCCAAAGGTGCCAGGAGGTGTTTGAAGCTGCCATCATTTCCCTCAATCTTTCACACACTTGTCATTTGTTGTTATTTGAGAGAGCTATTTGCAGTTACAGTTTATGACTTCCTGCAATGGTAGATCAATCATGTGTCTTCAACATCCTCTCAGTGCTTATTCTTCCCCTTGTCTTCTCTCAGATAGCCTAATAAATCAAAAACAATGATGCCCAAGTAGAGGTTACAAAATATTTGTTATTGATGATAACATACACATTTAAAAATTAGTTACTGACGTGTTCATTTTATGCATATGATGGTATCAAGCTATAAGCTACAAGTAGTTTCCCAGTGCCAAAATGGGAAACGTTCCTCTCAAGACTTAATTTGGCTTTAACAATACAACCATTATTGACAATGTCTCTGACAGTACTTCATCTCCTCTGGTTTAAAAACCAAGCTGTGTTTGAGAACCAAGAGGATGGCTGAAATTTAAGATGGTCCAAGACCTTTGAAACACCGGATCAAGAAGAGATGTCAGTTTTTCAAGAACTGAGGAAAACAATCACAAAACATGCTCCACGCTGTCATCTCGAGCAGTACGAGGAATTTGTTAAGATCAAGCGTGAGAAAGACTACCACAGGTAAAAAAAGAAAGCTATCAGCAGCCTATTGTCAACCGGAGGCTAAAAGTATGACCATGACTACCCCAGGACAGATAGGGCAAAAGGCATCACTCAGAAACTCCTGGAATTTACATGTAAGTTGCAGTAATTGTCTTATTTTGTTATGAGAATGTGCTTGCATCAGTCCCATCACCGTGATCATGAGAGCATCATAACTTAATTTAATGTTGTCAGTATTAAGTACTACAAAAACATGGGTGGATTATATTGGTATTTGCAAAAAATTTTGTTTTAAAAAAATCTCAGCATATCAGATATGGGACACATGCATGTCCAGTATCATGCATCATTAATTTTACATTTCTTGAAGGCTTATGTTTAACAACTCAGTGCTCATCCACACATTCAGATTTGAGTGCAATTAATTTGCCCCCAAAAAAGGGGAGGGGGGAGGCAGTGAAGATGCTCCTTCCTGTTAGTCCTTCATATTTGGACATCTTTTCTCAAAATATTCTCGACATACAAAACATTTGTTTAGGGAAATACAATGTCAATCCACAACATTTCCCACTAGAGATAAGCACATTTCATCCAGAACGGTCAAACAAATGACTTATTGAGCTCTAAAAGCACATGCCAACACACCTACCTCCAGTCATGTGTAGAAGTGCACTCTCTTTCATTTCTAAGGTTTTACATACCAGGTCATAAATATAAAACAAAAACAACAACAAAAAAAAAAACACCTGATCCATATCAGGTTTATAGTTTAGCAAGTACAACCTCACATGAACAATACATCCCATATTACACGGTATCATTGTTAATTTCATAAAAACCAATGCAAATGTCTTAAAACATTGTCTAAAAAACAAAGTCCATCCTCACTGAATATAAGGGACAGTAAACATGAATTATAGGAGATGATAAATAGAGTCCAGCTCTCCTGATCGAATCCAGTTAGTGGGATCACCTCTCTAGAAACAGATGTTTTGTGAGTTTGCTGTCTGGAGTATTCATGTGTGGGTTAATATAATACCAAAGAAGATAGATATCAACAACGATTTTAGAGGAGCAATAAAATGCTGCCTTCTATTAATCTGGAAAAGGGTGATAAGGCAAATTCCAGATGATCTGAAATTCTTTGTTCAGCAGTTTAAAAGATAACTCATCATTAGACATTAGAGAACAACAGGACTGTTCACCCTGGGGTCAGAGCATTTTTCTTTGAAAGAACTGTAATCTACCATGTACTAGCAGATACGTTTCTTCTGATCTTTGTTTGACCATTCAACTGTAAAGAAAAAAAAAACAAAACAAAAAAAAAAACATTATATGTAATGTCCTTTTACATTTTCTGTAAAACTGCTATAGGTTACAGGATATTTAGTCTCTGTTGATGGAAATCCCAGACTGACGTGCTCCTGGTTGCAGGATAGAGGTATTTGTTCAACAGAGAACAAACTATGCACCAGTTTTCAGGTCATAAGTGGGTAGAGTTGGTTTCCCGGAAGCTAAATCAGATCAATCTCCAGCCCAATCACGAGCCAAATGCAAACCCCACATTGCCCCCATCACCCCCATCGCCCCAGCTTCTCAGGGTCACAAACCTGTGTTCTCATCCTGCAGATTCAAAGCATGGACAGATAATAAATGAGAAGGGCTGTATCAGAAAGGGTATGGAATGTTATTAAAAAAAAATAATAAATCAAAGCAACTATGCCAAATCAAGATATTGAACACAACCGTCCACTGCGCCACCCCTTATAAGGAAAAGCTGAAGTAAGTTGCTTTCTTATGAGTCATTAACCTTTCTGTTTCTCTCTTTTTTCCCCTGTCAGCTCATGTTTTCACTGGTATCACTTGTCTTTCGCTGCAAAAAACAGCTGAATAATTCATCGGGGTTTCACGCCATTTTTGCTTTAAAAGACCCATCCCTAAAACTAACACTGTTACTGGGAACTGTCCATACAAGCGTGACCTAAAGGAGGGGAGGAGTTATAATAAAACTTTATGAATTAATGTGATTTCTAATTAGGGGTATGCCTAATTTATCACTTGTGGAACCACAGATGGTCCGTCTGAGTCTCAGGGCTTGTGGAGCTTTTCTTTAAATGAATGAGGCATCAAACCAGCTCCTCACTGATGAGAGAAATTACTGGAATAATAACTGACAACAAATCCTGGTTACATCCACAGCAGAAGTGTGAACAGAAAAGCTGAATTTGTTTTCCTTCTTCCATGTGTGTTATTAAGGTTAAGTAAACAGGAACATTTTGGTAGAAAATTAAGAACTAAGGATAAATAGCAACTTTTCTCTTCATTTTGTTCCAAGAGACTTCGGCCCAATGTTCATCTTAAACCTCTGCCTTTCATTGCATAATCAAAGTCGAGATAATTTATCCTGTAACAATACAACAAGTTCACACAGCTCCCAAATAAAAAATCTTGGTCCAACTCTTTTTTTCCCCCAGTCTCTCCCAAGATTAGCATCCATGGCAGAGCTTTATGTTATCCACACAGATCGGCTGATGATACTAGTCTGGGCATGTGATGGAATCCATACTTGCATTGTGCACATTTTTTTTAACATATTTTATTTTTTATTAAATGACTAAAATAAATTCTGTACAGGCAACAAGAATCCCAGCATCAGGTCATTCAAATCTCTTTTACATACTCACTGCGGTATTTAATTAAAATCAAACCACTAATCACCACAAATCTGCAGTAATACAATTATATAACAGGCGAATCTTTAGCCACATAATGTAATTGGCTTGGGATAGCGTGGGGTGTGCGTGGGTTGTACTAACATAAATAAGCTCTGGGTTTGGTTTAGTGATGGAGGGCATGGCAGCTGAGGTGCCTGTAATCTCATTAAAACTGTCGGACACTGAAAAACCGTCTGTCTATGTAGGGATTTAAGAACGCTGGAAAACCCCAGAGCAAAGTCACCCCAACTTCAACGAATCAGCGGCCTACTCCCGTGGAGACAGAGAACACACAAATAGTCAAGTTGAACTGGGGTGAACTGTGTGATTCAGCGTCCCAGCGGGGGTACTAACCAACCCCAGCAGAGGCGAGTGTAAACCTGGCGTCTGCTGGTTAACTCAGTACGCCGCCACAACAGGCCACTTAAACACACATTAATGTGCATTTATACCTTTCCAGAAATTCCAAAGCTGAAACAATTATTACCTAGAACAGGATATCTGCAGGTTGTCTACACACAGAAAACCACACATACCCAGAAAAAAAAAAAAAAAAAAAATGCAAATGAGATCCAAAAATATAACGGTGGTTAGTGCGTATGACAGTCTATCCTAAAACCTCACACAAGATCTTAATTTTTCTTTCACAAATCTGAATTGTTACATAAGCAAAAATCCCTTTTCATTCGGTGTGTGGTGATCCATCACTGAAAGAAACCCTCTGTAGTCATCATCAGTCGAGGTGCGATGTTTGTAGTCAGCTGATGACCTGATATGACCCGTTTAACTAGAACTGTGCACTGCAGTGTGTACTCCTTGGTCTCTAATATTAACTTTCATGTGTTAACACGAGTGTGCTGGTTTGACGAGCTCAGAGGAATCGTCTTCAGTGCTGGTAAAAGTTTATTCTAAAAAGACAGATCAAGGTCCACCTGTGATCTTTTTTTTTTTTTTTTTTGCTTAATTCCGGACGAGACTGACATTTTCCTGGCAAACCGTGCGACCATCCTGATAATCTCATTCATTAAAGAATTAAGCTGAGGCGCGGTTGTATCCGAACTACATTTTTCCTCTCGGTGTACTTGAGTTCAGCTCTGAATCTTCCGGGGTCCGTGGTCTCGTGCTTCACTTGAAAATCCCCTGGTATAAACACAAGAATGTTTTCTTGCCTCAGTAAAGTAGGAGGTTTAGGTGCACACGGACCAACACAACAGTACCTGTGAACAGTAAACATTCTCTATGATCACCTGTCAAAGCTCTCATTACAACCTGAAAGCGCATCTTTTTTTGGAAAATCTATCAATAGTGCACCTTGTTTCACTGCGTAAACACTAAACACTGACTCAGACTGCATTACAACCGCGGCGCTCTTCTGTTACAACTCAGTGAGGATCCAAATCCTCGTCGAGAGCTCTGTTCCTCTTTTCAAGGTGGCAGCAGTTTAACAGAAAAATCAAAAATTAAATATTGTCTATTTTTCTGTCTGCTGATATTTGGGAGTTGGTTATCGGGAATACTAATGAATAAAAAATTTAAAAAAAGACAAACTTGTGACATATATTCAAAGGGCATCGGCTGCTGACAGCGACAGTAAACAGAAGATGAGAATACAAAGCAAAAAAAACAAAAACAAAACAAGGATGAATAAAGACGTATGCACTTGGAGGTTAGTGTTGGACAGAGGGAGTCAGCGTGTCTTCAGGCAGTCAGGGGGAAGCTCCTCTTAGCTTGCAGCTGAAGGTCACAGGGGACTCTTCTCTTCATATTTCCTGTCAGTGCAGGGGGGGGAACAGCCACCATTGTTGCACAGAAGCCTCCTTAATTAAAAATTAGTTGGATGTTTCTGAATTATTATTATTATATATATTTTTTTACAGCTAAAGGAGTGTCTGATGTTACGCTGGATTTCAAACTCTTCTGTTAACATGCGCTACTGTCTGTCATTTTTTCCATATGAGTTTATAGACATTATCCAGTGAAGGACACAAATGAAAGTGAACATTTATTCTACCGGCTTCCCAATGCAACAGGTGGCATTAAACTGAGCTCAAATCATTTTGAAAATTCACAGCAAGTGGATGTGCACTGACATTATTTACTGCTTCATTTTTTCTGATCTGTATTTCACTCACCAGTCTTTCAATATTGTGTTATTACACTGGAATACATGCGTCACTTGCTCAAAGGGCCTGTCATTACGTCACTGACCATTAAGTGTCATTCAAATAATTGCATTAGATAAATCAACCATTTTCTGTGAGAGGGCCATCCACAACAAGAATATTAACTATAATTCTATCTGCCACAACGTGAGCTTCCACTCTGCTGAATGATACACGCTGATGCAGTGATCTATGAAATAGCACCTTTTTTTAATCACAGTAGATGATCTGCTAAATACACAAACTCTAGAAAAGAAAAAAAAAATCATGAAAGATGCCATTTCTAGGTTTTCCAACTCTGTGGGTTAATGGAAATATTAGTAAATCACACTAGTGATCAAGCAAAAGGATAATTGTTAAAATGAAGAATTACAGCAGGCCTATTTTTTTTTTTCCAAACTCAGAATTGAACAAGTGTATAGTTCGCAGCTCTGAATGAAAATGGATAAATATCACTCAGTACCTCATGAGTGCTCCGCCGCTGTGTGGGTTTAAGATGCTCACTGGTTTCCATTTGGTCAGGAGTCTCCACTAAAGGTCACCAACCACTTCATCTTCCGTCAGCTCTCCGCTGAGCTAATAATCTAACTACATGGTGGATGATAAAACAAATCACACACGCCGTGACCTGACATCTTATACAAGCTATTCTACAGCTAATTTTTCCCCCCTTTACAGTTGCACTATGGAAATCGCGGGATTTTCAACCGACAGCTTACATTTGTCTGCAGGTCATGTGTTCCTCCGTTACACGCACACACATGTCAAGGACTGCAGCAAAATAGAAATCTGCATCATTTATGAGTCACTCCAGTAGGTCCGGTCCGCAAGCGAGTGGCAGACACTCAATACGTCTCCCTCTCTCTCTGTCACCTTAAGATGCCAGCTGCACAGCTACCTACCGTGCAGCTCCCTGCAGAAGAGGCGGCACGTGTTCATCCATCTGAGCCAAGCTGCTTTTACGCCACGAACTGATGCGGAGGCACACACACACACACACACACACACACACACACACACACACACACACACGAGACAAGAGGGGATAGAAGGGGCTACATACTGCACATGCCTATTTTGAAGCAACTTGCATGAATTATCAGGTCAGAATTGCATTGTATAGATAGTTTTTACCCCCCCCCCCCAAAAAAAGAAAAAAAAAAGTCATCCTTTTGAGACTTTGATGATGGCTATGATCATTAAAGCAGAGTTAATATATCAGAAATCCTGTTTACTGATCAGTCTTCTCATCAGATCTATTCACTTTTAATCCACCAATACAAAAACATTGGCTTCATTTTTTTGTTTAATTAATGTCAACATCCAAGTCAGTCATTCTAGTTGCACAAAATACACCTTTCATACCAAAGCAGTGCCTGTTAAAATAAATCAGATCATGTGTAGATATTGTAGAGACAACCAGTCAAAGTTTCAAGCATCTGTCAGGTCTTAATGGTGCTGCAGAGATGAAGAACGCGGGAATGTTGGAAAATGTGGATTCTCTCCCGGTTTGTCACTATATAAACCGGTCAGACACACGCAGAAATTAAATAAATAGATAAAATTCCTAGATAATAGACGGTCGGCTACCTGAGATACACTTAAAACACGAGTGTAAACGTCTACAGCGCGTGAAATCATCCCGTCATACAGCAGGGCTTCTTAATTAGGTGCCGTAAACAGCAGCCGTTAGAAAACAGCAACCGGTCTGTTTTGTTGAGAAATACCGTTTTCTGGGGACTCACCGTGTCGGAGTGCAGGTCCTGCTGCTGGCAGAGCCGGTACAGGAACGAAGTTTGCTCCTTGAGCAGCGTTTGCCGCGTCGTCAGGAACACCGTTCCGCCGACGTTCAGCCGGACCCACTTGCCGTTATTCCCGCCGCCGCCGGGGTTGATGGCTGAGCCGTTGCCGATGCCCTGCGACGGCGTCGTCCCTCCGGGTTCGGTCGTGGTGGTGGCGGTTGTGGCGCTCTCTCCCGCCTCGCTGTCCTTATTGTTATTGTTGTTGTTGTTATTGTTGTTGCTGTTGCGGTGCTGGCAGCCGTGGGGTGTCGACAGTGTAGCAAGGTCCGCCGGTTCCCGCTGGTCGTCTGCGGTCGTTGCCATTTGTAGAGAGCCGCTGCGCGCGAGGGTGAAGGCGAGTGACAAACTCCGTCCGTGACTGTTGGCGTCGGGTTCTTCCCTCCGTTAACAACCAGGGAGGCTCCGCCTCCGAGCTGGAAGAACTAAACGACCAGCCGAGCCACGAGAAGGTGACATACACCACATCCGGGAAGTACTTTCAAAATAAGATCCATCTCTTCAACACCACTCATACAGCCATGGCCGAGGCTAGCCCTTTATTATTATTATTTATTGAAAATTAGCACCCCAAAAACCTGGAATAAGAAATGTTGTTATTCTGAAATTTTAGTTCACATATGACAGGCTTAGATAATGTCCAAAACTTAATCCATAGTTTGTGGTTTAAATTTATATTTTAAGAATGAAAATGAAAACGACCCCGCCTAATGGTATCGTCCTCTTCTCACTAACGTTACTTGTGGGTTGTGGTGGGACTCATTGGGTTCTCAGCACCCCTAAAGCTCTGACCCTAGAATCGCCCCTGCATACAGCAGTTGCGTTCCTACGTGATTGACGTCACTGTTTCTGACCATAGAGTGTATTATTACTGGATAAACCCTGCGTGATGTCACCCATAGGTAACTTTGAAGCCTCTTTTTCCTCATTCTGCGCAGCGCCCCGTTGATAAGGGGCAGAGCGGTGCTTTGGCTGTGACTAATGATGTTTCACAAGGACAGACAAGTGCGCACATTAAGAAACGGCTAATGTTTGGGCATCTGGTAGGGATGCGTCCTCAATGCTTCCCTAGGGAAGTGTTTGGACCATGCCCATCCAGGCAGCAGCTCTGGGCCAGACCCAGGGACCAGGAGATTAGGGGCCCGATCTTCCGCCAAATGTCCTAAAGCCGCTATTAAGGGATAGCAGGTAGCGGGAGGGGCGTTCCCCCACAAAGATCTGAGTGACCTCAGATAGTATTCAGTGACATCACACATACTTTGACCCAGCATCGCCATTTTGTAGGTCAAGCTTCACACTACAGTGCCGGTTAAAGGGCTGTGTATACTCTCGCAGCAATGTGTCGCAGTAGCTTGTCGTAGGTATGCCGCAGTTATTTTCGATTTATGCCCAATTTTGAAGCGCGGTCTGCGCCATGTTATTCCACGCCACAACGCAAGAGACACAATCACTAACTAGCTAAACTTACTAAACTTATCTCTTGCGTTTAATCCACTTCCTCACCGTCTCGGCCGTATCCAGACCCACATTCATCGCTATCTCCCTTCATGAATAACTAGAATATGTGCTGTCTTTGTAGTGCGGAGAACGAGAATCCTACAGATGCGGGTACTTCCTCATTTCTTCCATGACGCACTCTTTTCTACGCAGATGTAGAATTGACCAATCAGAGGCCCCCTTTCTCTGCCTGCGACACTATCTGTGTCGACCTACAATTTTGGGGAGGTGTACCAGAGTCACACGCAGACAACCTGATTTCTGAGCATTAAACCAGGCTTAAGGGGCGTGTATACTCTCGCAGCAATGTGTCACAGTTAGCTTGTCACAGGTATGCCGCAGTTATTGTTGATTTATGCCCAATTTTGAAGCGTGGTCTGTGCTATGTTATTCCAAGCCACAACACAAACTTATCTCTTGCGTTTTTCCACTTCCTCACCGTCTCGGTGAGGAATGTTTCTATGGCATTTGGTATGGCGAATTATCATTATAAATGGATAATTTATTTAAAAAACCAACATTCCTCACCGTCTTGGTGAGGAATGTTGGTCATGTTGGTCAGGTCATGTTGGTCAGGTCATATGCGTGTGTGACGCAGATAACGTTATCTGCATCACACACGCATATGACCTGATTTCTGAGCATAAACCAGGCTTAACTCGTTCATTTTTGTGCAGTCATGTGTTCACAAGATACTAACATTAGTTGTCAGAAATTGATGAAATTCATCAGAGAGACACCCAAGCTGCAAAGCAAAAGGAAAGAAAAGTGAAAGTAAGTGGAAACGCTTGATGCCCAATCTATATCTTGTTATGTGGGGAAACAGCGGCTGAAAAAGCTTGGTAACATGATCCGAAGGATGTGGGAAGTATGTCGTGCCCCGACCTTTACAATTATATTTCTCATGACAAAAGTGCCTAAACTTTGGAGTATCTGATAATCTCCAAGTCCCTGGAGGCTCACAGTCAGTGTGTGTGTAGGTGAAGGCCTGTATCTGGTCAGCAGAACATGTCGCAACTGCAGGAAAGGTTTGTTGAAACTCATTTCATGATTTGAGCGTGCTGATTTCTAATTTTCACCCCAAAAATGTCTCATCAATACATTTATCCCAGACCAACATATTTTATTGAGTCTAGAGTCGCTATCATCCATGACATCAGGAGAGATTAGCGATAGCAAAATAGGATACTGAATTAATTTTACTTTAAATGTTGGTCCCCTCATTTAATTTAAATGCAACTCTGATCAGCTCTGAATGTTGTTTTTGGACAATAAAAAAAACACAATTTGAAACTGTGTAAAATTATAGTTGTATTTTATATAGTCAAAATTGGATGATTTTGTTTCTAACTATGTGAACAACCTGAGTAAACACTGCATAGAGCTTTAAAAAAAGTATTACGGCATTTCCCTGAAGGCTTAACTCTAAAGCAAAGGGGAAACTTTTCTTCAGTTTGTGAAAACAGCACTGAAATGTCTATAATATATTTTATATATTTTAATTCACTATCATAATGCTGCCACACATGGATCAATACTATAGAATAAGATAAAATAAGATAAATATTTTTCCTTCATATACGTCACCTCTAGCCATGTGGTTGGAATTCAGAAAACATATCTCAAAGTGAATTATAGGATGATTTATATTAATTCATTAGCAATAAATAAAGTTTAATGTCAAACATGTATCCATCCTGTTCAGAGTCACAGTGTTCTGCTGGAGCCTGTCACAGCTGGCTGTGGATGGTGGTGGTGGTGGGGGGGGTCCTGTTATTCTACTTCACACAAACTGGGACTTATCAGGTTTGAAATAAAGAATCCCAATGACACCAACATTAAACAGATTACCATCTTCACAACTGGGTATCAATACAAACAATGGCAGTTCTATTATTAGTGACACATTTCTACGATAAATCATCTTTTTTTTTTCTGTCTAGTAATCACAGGTGCACCATCAGGGTGTTCAAAGTTGTCCAGTTAACAGACACGAAGCTTCAGGATTCCTGATCGAGACAGGAGCCGACCGGATGGATGGCGTCTTTGTAGACTCTCAGGGCTGGCACAGCGTGGGTTTCATGGTGACGAAGGCAAATCTGTAGGTGTGTGGGAGTCCCTGATGAGCTGTGAGGTTGAAGGACTGCCACGAGAATGGACGCAGGCCCCCCTGAGTCGTTGGGCCATTTATTGCATCAGCAACCAGTTGGAGAGCCATCTGGTAGTCTGTTACCTTTACCATGACAAAGAAATGAGGAGGGAAGGTAGAGATTAATTTCCTGCACATCAATAAGGCTCAAGTAACACACAGATACTACTATACATGTGTTAGAATAGATTTTTGTTCTTGTTGCTATTCATGGAATAAACATCTACCATTTTGGATCAATCAGGTGACCAATAAGTACAGCCTGCGATACGCAGGAAGCAGGAATGGTAGAACAGGAGGATTCATCCATTGTCTATGCCCGCTTAATCCTATGCAGGGTCACAGGGATCTGCTGGAGTCTATCCCTCTTTGGGCGAAAGGCAGGGTTCAGGAGGATATTCCAAAATAAAAAACCAAGGACCAAAGTCTGAAAACTGGCAAGAGAAGGAGGAAAACCTCGGACTGTGGCTCAATACTGCCATACAGTCTAATATATGTCATGTACTGCATACTGGTCCAGCTGTCACTGTTCAGATGCAGAGTGTCATCATAAAAGCAATTATTCTAAAGCATTAAAGCCAGAATGTGACCAGCTTCTGCTGCAGTCACTCATTGACAAGAGATACTAATTAAATGTATAGAATTAGTAAAACTAATGAAAACCTCTCAGTGTGACCCCAAAATAAGAATAAGATTCAGTTCATGTGGATAATGTATAACAGCTACTTTCACTTCTGATTTTGTGTGTAACAGCATGACTTATAGTAAAGATATCCACATCCTCCTAAGGGTTAATTGTGTTCACATTAGGAAAGCATTCCAATGTTTCCAGTACTGAAAAACAGTTAAAACTAAATGCTTCCTTAACTAGCGATTACCTATGATTTGTAAATATTAGCACGTGAACGTGGGCGTTGAACACGGAGAACATCACATGTTTGTGTCATCAGGATATTAGCGTGTTAATGTTAGTATGTAGCTCAGGGATCTTGGGTTCTTAGGGGTCACAAGTGTGGAAGGCCATGTTGAGGTGCATGTAAATTCAAATTCAAATTCAAAAATACTTTATTAATCCCCCAAGGGGGAAATTCAAGTTTCAGACCACAGATTAAATGTGGTCATCAGAGGTTGTGCAAACAGCATCTTTGCACACAACAGACCAGCTATCATCTCTGCGCTCTTGTATCATGTTAAACAATGAAGATTAATACATATAAAAAAAAATAACTGAACAAATAAAAGATAAAAATAAAACCAAATGCCATCGTAAGTTGAACAAGTTCAAAAGTCTGGAGCATTAACCCGTGTGACAGTGGGGAGGTTATTATCGAATGGTTGTGTTATCGCTTCGTGAATAACATGATATATGTGGATCTTATATTTTGCACCTGTTCATTCTTCCACAGAAATACATCCAATATTTCAAGTTTAATTCTGACCACATTGCACTGATCTATTCTGACCTTTGTGTCATAGCAGCCTCCTGGGTGAGGTCGCCTCGGCCTCAGGTCATTACGGCAACAGATGGTTTTGCAGGGATGTCCCCTGGAGTAAGGATCTCTCCTGTAGTCTGAAACAAACACCAGTTTGGCTGTTAGTCATGCTGATTTAAAAAAGCAGTAGTTTGATTTTTTTTCTTTGTCAAATCACTGACGTCGTTTGGAGTGAGGAAAGCGGACAAGACACGGAGAATATCGTTGTTACACCTACTGTTGTATCTCATCATGTGTTTGAGAGAGCTGAGGTCGGACACCTTGGCGTGGTCCCTGCGGAGGATTTTAGCTCGGGGGCACAGGTCGTAGGAGAAGTCTTCTCCATACCTCTTCCACATCACACTGTACCCGCTGAGGTTGTAGATCTCAACGTGAAACGGTATATTGTAGGATGGCCAATAACCTGCAAAATGTAGCACGCTGAAGTTGGGGGATGTCCAGACATGTTATTTGTTTAAAAAAAGAAAAAAAAGAAACCCAAGCAGATACTTTACCTCTACGTAAAGTGTGGGTCTGATCAGAATGAACCACCTTTCCTGGGATCTGCTCCACAACTGTCAGAGCTCCATTCCTGATGCTGTGGCGCAGAGAAACCTTGTTCAGGTCCACTACCATGTACTGGCTGTTATATGTACCTGAAACACACGCATGTTAGTGCTCTGTTTCCCATCTCACTGGTGATGACGATCCATTAGTGAGCCGTTTGCCTTTGTTTATAGTTACAACCTCATGCTGAAACACTACGTGCACCATCAGAGAATCACTGTGGTCACATTTAGACAGACTTGAATGACTGAGTTTCTGACAGAGCTGTGTTATCAGACGATAAATCTGAAGATCTGTTGGTAAAAATATTGATATTCTGTACCCAGAGAGGATTATTACAGATGCTCAGCTAATCTCTGTTTGCATAGCCAGTGGCTAGCTGTCAATCAAATGGCATTTAGCCATTATCAGAACAAATTTATGCAGAAACGCATGTTTTGGTGTTCATGGAAGTAGTAGTTCTTAACTTTTCATAGCTAAATCTACTTCTTCCTCCAACTATGCGTAGACATTGTGAAAATGAGGAGTGCATATAAATGTTGCTTGCCCGTAGAGTGTATAGAGACGGACGCTCCCACTCACGTTCATGTGAGTGGGAGGGGGGTGTTACTGGTCTTCTCAAGATCCACCACCCAACCTTTAATCCTGCAGTATCTTTACTAGCTATTTCCAGATGAAACCACGGTTGACTTTGAAACTGATGAACACTGTATAAGCACATATCCTCTCTTAATTCCCACAGAATGGTGATATTTGTAGTTATGAATGCAATGTCTCCACAACAGAGTATCATATTTGCTTCAGATGTCACTGATCATCCTTCTGTAACTTTGGCCGTGCCTTAGCTTGCCCTTTAGCATTATGATCAGATGAAAACACGGTTTGTTCCAAAACTGGCAAACCAGTTGCGAACAGTACCAACAGTTGCGCAATCAATCTAACTTGTTGCTTTATGCATATGACTGGCGCAGGAAAGACAACATGCACAGTCTTGCATGTGCCTCGGGGATTTGGATTCAGTGGGAGATAAACTGCAGACTTTCTGTCTCGAGAGTTACCTATTCCAACATTTAGACGGTAACTTGAAATGAAAACACAGGCAAAGCTGAAGGGTCACGCGTTAAATGTCCGAAGACGACCTTAACGGCCTGGTTACAGCAGAGCGATGCGGCCGTGCAGACTGCTGGGTGTGATGAGACCGTCAGTCTCAAGAACACCTTGTGCTGCTCTCCCATAGCAACGTGACGTGAAAGATCAAAGAAAGCTCCCAATTAATGCACACGTGTGTTGTTTAGTGAGCAGATCGCTCTGCTTGGGAGTCAGCTCAGTCTCTGTGGAAATTTGTCCTGTGAACTTTTAAACAGCCAGTTTTACAGCTCCAGAATACCTAGCTTCAGAGGTATTCATTTAATTATTTTATTTTCTCCTTGAATAAAAGTCAAAGCAACGTTCACATTCTGAGCTCAGACTATCAGGATCTCACCTGAATTGTGTTTGGAGAAGATCTGCGCCCACTCCTCTCCGCCGCGTGCCAAACTGTTGGCTAAGCGAACTCTTTGCCAGGTCAGCAAGCAATGAGGGCTGAGCTGAGAAAACAGAGAGACGTTGAAGACACTAATGGAGGTCTGAGTCATCAGCAGCCCGCTTCCAAGCAGGTAGAAGTCATCCAGAGACATCAGGAACCCTGGAGGAGGAGGAGGAAGAGGAAATAGAGGATATGAGGGTCTGATGAAGGTCAAAGGCTGTAGAGGGCACAGTTTCAAGAAGGTCATAATAAGTGAAAGAGCATTAACTTCTCTGTTAAAATCTTCCTGGAGTTTGTTCGCTGTCAAACTGGTTTAATTTACTTTTCTAGAAATTCTACAAGCAGGTCTCTGGTAAACATTGCACAGTCTTCCACAGCTTAATTAGATTTTCTGTATTTTTTCCCAATATCTGTAAAACGAGGTACCTGAAAACACAGTATTAGCAGCACTGTCGCTCTTTCAGTCATGAAAACACCAGCTGATGTTACTGACGTACTTTAACCGTCGTACCAGCTGTTATTATTAATACAGTTCACAAGAAAATAAATCTACTTTGCTACTATAACAGCTTTACATCAGGTAATATGGAACTAATAATGCTGCTGTGACTAAAATACTAAAAATTATAGAAAAAAAAAAGAGAATTTCCTCTGTTATGGAGCTAAATCAGGGATATTAGTTTTGTTATTTAGAAAAGAAACGTAGAAATTAAATACTAAAATATGAAACTGAAAGTTGAGCTTTTGATGTTGAACTTTGTAAAAAAAGAAGTGAAATACAAAAAAAAATGAAGGAAACGCTTTTTTCAGGTTAATGATAATTTTGATTCAATTCCTTTGAATAAATTATTTACTTTCACTTTTCAATTTAACGTACATATTGTAATTTTCAAAATGTACGTTAAAATAAAAGGTGAAACTAGATAATTAATTAAGGTTTTCCTTCTTTTTTTATTTTGTATTTCATCTCATTTTACAAAGTTCAATCTCAAAACTTCAACTTTCAGTTTCAAAGGTTAGTTTTTCATCTTTTTTTTTTATATTAAAAATCTAACGTTTCTGATTTGGCTCCATACTCCGTGAGCCTGAACAGGAAGAAGCAAATGTTGCAAAATGTCTGGACGGATGGACGCAGTGTTTCCTTCTTCTATCGTTGAGATTTTTGTCCACCTGCTGTTTACGCTAAACTCTCTTTGTTGTCAGAAAGAAAGTACCATAAGAGGCTCAATCTAATATAGAAAAGTGATTTCCTTGACCTGCCAGTCCCTAAAAATAGAGCCTTAAAACCACTTGTGCTCTGATTGCAGCGGCGCCCATAAGAGGATTTTTCACGGCCTGGACCACTCGACAAGTCTTTGGCCACAAAATTGCTCAGCTTCCTCTGACTCAACGCAGAGGGAATGCATTTCATCGTGGTTTGTGTTCTTTAGTATACTCTTTGAGCTGACCATTACCACATGACTGACTGAACAGTATGCTGCACTGTGATTAGGAGAGCCGAGTTCAGCAGTTCACCTCAACCCAAAGGTGTAATTCAATAGTTAACTGGTTTAACAGACTCTGCACTGATAAAAAAACAATTTACATTTAACACTCCATCTGTGAGCCAATAGCATCTCTTTTCCCTGCTTTTCTCATCCTACATACATTGTCATAAAACGCAGCTCACACATGTGATCTGACGCAAGCCTCTATACCAGGGTAGCTGCTGAATGACATCTTCCCCGTGGCGGCATGTGTGTCAGATATCCTGAAGTCCCAGTGTTTATAGATGCGCATGGTGGCTGCATAAGTGTACCAGCTGGAGTGGCCAAACAGCAGGTTCTCGAAGCCTGGCAGCACCTTAGACAGAGACAAGGAAGGAAGAGGGGATTTTGTGGTCAGAGATGTACAGGTTTCATCACAGGATTTTGTTTTTCTGCCATATAAGCTATTTATAATTAAAGGATCACCCCTAAATTTGGCAATAATTTGAAAAACAGTTTCAAGCTAAAGCAAATAAATTAAGAAAGACATCTGTAATTTTTCACAATCACCCAGTGTCCTCACTTCCTTTTGAGTCTTTTGTCCCTGAATGAGTGTCAGAGGAAATGCCCCCTCACCGTGGTTATTTCCTCTGAAAAGCAGTTAGGCTCATGTTACGCTTTCCCTGGCCACTCGAGCCAAATAAGCTTGGGCTAACCTTTATAAGAGCAGTGCAGTGGCCCATTCCTGGCATCCTGAAAGCACTGGTCCCTCTGGAGGAGTTGGTGCGAGGTGTCAGAACCGGGACAAGGTCCAGGAGGTCACCAACACCGTTAAGGAACTGGACTGCGAATGCTGATAGAGGCTTGGAAGGAATAAAATTGCACAGATCAGTGAAGTTATACTATGACAACTCTCTATACCCCTCTCAAACACTCTCTTCCTCATTCACACACCTCCCTATGTTTGCTTTTGGCCCACTGTGCAGCTCCAGCATGGAGTCCATCAAGCTGGGCCAAGATCAGCCCCAAATGTCTCCACAAGGGGTCGATGTTTCTCCTCAGTTTCACCTGCTCTCGAGCCCACTGATCCTGCTTGCTGTGGATTATTCAGAAAAAAAATTAAAAGAGTGGGAGCAAATTAGTGTTTCTGGTTCACTTCAATGCTTCTTCCGAAGAGAAAAAAAAACAAAACAAAACAGCAATATTGAGAATAAATCCACGATCAGACCATTTTATGTTAGAATACGTTCAGTTTAAACAGTGGATGAGCTTTAATATGGACTGTACCTCAAAAAGTTTTTCAGTGGAATCAAGACCTTCTCATCCTTTATCAGCTGAGGGTACATGTTGGAGTAATGACTCGACATCTGTCTGCAGTGGAGGAAGAATAGGAATCATGGAGGTTAAAATACATCGTTTCCTTTGTCCCCCAATGTTTTTGCAGAACAGCTTAAAGTGCTAACATATCTGTGCACTGTTATCGCTCCTTAACGTTTGAAAATACTCCAAAGTGGGCCTTATTCCACAGCATTTTAACCAAACTTTAGTAGGAAAAAGAACATTATTAAGAGCTCTCTCTGGCATCATTCATGCTCATTTGTCATCTGCACATTTGTGATGCACTGTTGGATTTAAATTTTGTAAATAGAAAAAAAAAACAATACAAGATGGACAAAAAAGAAGTATATGTTCAGTGAAAATACGTAACAAGCAAAGCATGACTGATTGGTTTATATGAGGTTCAAGTTACAGTATATGTAAACTATTAAAAACAATGATGCATTATGACCAACAGTTTTTTTTTTTTTTTTTTTTTTGGCACATGAATTCAGACTGTTGTTGTCAGACTCTGATCAGAAATGACAATTTATCAAAGTGGCTGGTCAGCATGGTGAGTGAAACCGTTCTGCCTCCATCCAGGGAGAAAAAGCACAACATTAAAACAAACATCTACTTTTGCAACCTCTGTGCTGCTCACCCAGCGGTGAGGAAACCCTCCAGGTAGCCAGCCAGGAAGAAGGTGGTCTCATCTTCCAGTGCAACTCCTCCATAACCTGCACTTATCTCCAAGATGCCCCATCCAGATAGGAGTAGAGTGTCGTTGAAGTAACCGTAGGCTGCCCCCTGTGTCTCAGTCACCCCTTCCTTCAGGATCACACTTTTCTGGGCAGCATCCCAGTACACAGTGGCCTCTTGGAGACCTACCATTGTATGAGGATGGACAAGGTTACAGGGATGAGGTTAGATAACCACATTATGTAATATAATGTCATGACACCAATAGAATATTCTATAATAGTCTATGCACCTATATGTTGGCTGGACTGGCTTCTGTCAAATAAATGTTAATTCTTATAGGCTTTTACAGAAATTCACTTTGACTAGCATGTTCCGCAGAACATGAGCTATAAATTACTATTTTAAACTAATCTGATTTAAAGATTACAAGGGAATACACAAGTCAGTAAGCATTTTTTAAATATGAAAATATAAAATGAATTAAACAGAATAAAATCTGCAAAGATCACAAATGTGAGTTAAGAAATTTAAGAACAATTTATGACAAACAGAAACACTTTTGCATAAAAAGAGTAATAATTGTCAATGTGGACTTGCATCTGAATATGCTCACATCAAATATTGCAATATAGGTTAGTTTAACTCTTGCACAGACACATCAACACCAGCGTTACTCACGGAAAGTTTGCACCTCGGCGCACGGTCTCCTCAGTAGATCCACGGGCTGCGCCGATGCAGCCGATAAGCATAGCAGCACGCACAAATGCTCATAGATCCGTTTCTCCATGATAGCTGAAGTGTTTTTTTTTAAGAAGTCTGTTAATTTATTAATAAATTGTAATTGTTGCACTGGGAGCGAAGGCGCAGTTTCAGGTTCTTATCACTTTACCCACTATCACCAAACAAACAAACAAACAAACCATTCTTCATAATATGGAAAAATAGACGAACATCCGTGAAGGAAAAACATTAATCCACCCCAGATGGGACTCGAACCCACAATCCCTGGCTTAGGAGGCCAGTGCCTTATCCATTAGGCCACTGGGGCTTCGCATACTGGGAGCAACAACACAGTAATTTGACCTGACGGTCAGTAACCCTTTCGATCGCTTTCGTAGGAGGTCTTAATACATTCTCCATTTTTAATTTAGTAGCTGAAATCGAACTTTTCATTAACTTGTACTCGTGACCAATCGTAGCAGATATAATGATGGTAAAGTCCTCATTGCGATGATGTAGTTAGGTTTCTTGGACGGCTCAACTATCCATTGAAACAGGGGGATTTATGTAAGTCAAACGTGAGCGTTTATTAAAATGTGTTAACAGTGTGCAACAATGAAATGTTTGAATAGACCATTCTAAAATTTCAATTTAACATTTAAATAATTTGATAATTATGGGCTTTTACTCGAGGTAGTTTTCGACTGAATCTGGACTTTATATCACATAATCGTGAATTTACGCCCCTTACGAGCGATGGATCCTTCGCACATGCGCAGTAGCAAGCATGTTTGGCAAGAAAAAAAATCTTCAATCACCGTGTTCGTTAGGATTCAAAAGTAATAGTCTGTATGGAGGTAAATAAATAAGCTATATATTTTCAGTGACAAAACAGCTACTGGCTCAAGTGATAGACAGTGAAGAGTCTAAATTAGAAGCCAGGTATGATCAATTCACACTGTGCTAGCCTGTGTTAGCCACCTAGGATTAGTTTGGTAACGTAGTAACCATTAGCAACCGTAAACAGGTGTTAATTACATGATTAAAAATACTAATACTTGTACCAATATGCCATCTTTTATACAGGACCTTAAAAGATCACTAAAGATGCCTCTCTTTGGAAACACGTTCAGTCCGAAGAAGACTCCACCTCGCAAATCTGCATCTCTGTCCAGCCTTCATACTGTAAGTAACAAAATCACCGAAATCTGGCAGCACCAGGTGACTAAGTATACCAGGGATACTGTTCCATATTCGGGATTTGGATTAGATTAAAAACCTCGTGCATTGCATCTGTGCCTAGAAGATAAACAAATTAGCTGAGGAGCTTGGTTTAGTACCTAAACAAGCTGCAGCATAGCATTGTCTGTGTTATTATTCTCACACATTATTGTATTAATTTGATCCTCTGTTCTTCTATAGTTGGATCGATCAACAAGAGAAATAGAGCTTGGCCTTGAATATGGACCTCCATCAATGAACATTGCAGGTCAGAGCTGGAAATTTGAAGATGGACAGTGGATAACAGGTAATAAGATTAATTCATTCAGTTGAGATATCTGTTGTTTCTGTTGAGTCATTATCTGTCTCTGTATGCCCAACACAACTTTTATATAATTTGTTTTTTTTAAATTATTGATTTGTAAAACCAGAAGCCGGTGGAAACACGTCTGGTAGAGAATTACAGCGGCTTAAGAAGAGAAATGTGCAACTAGAGGAAGAAAATAATCTCCTGAAATTAAAGATTGACGTTCTCCTGGACATGGTGAGACCCGAATAGCTTTTAATATTATTTCCTTAGCCAGGAAGATATATTGTCCCATATGTTGTCCTTTGAAAAAAGGCCCAATAGATATGAAGATTTTATCACTTTCAGGACGTGTAACTATGCACATGTGTAAATATGTTTAGTCCCAATATTAACACAACTTGGCTTTGTTACAAAAAGTTGCTTGATGTTTAGTTGTTAAGTACCACAGTTAGTTGTCATTTATTTTTTAACCAATGCAGTTTAATGATATACACTTTCTTCTTTCAAGTTGACTGAAACGACAGTAGAGTATCATCTGATGGAGAAAGAAGTTGAAGATATAAAGAATCAACACAGAAGAAAAAAATGACAAATCTAATCTGATGTGTCTGTGATAAGAAAAGTTTTATTTAAAGTGGAATTATGTGTTTTTGTATTTTATTAGAAAGTTTTTGATTTAAAAAAAGAAGCTGACATGCTAAAATAAGCAGCTCTCAGGTTTTCTCACAATGAGGACTCTTGTAACACATGCTACGGCCTTTAAGAAAATAACACAAGTCAGTTCGATTCCACTCTTTTTTTTTTTTTGTTCTTTTCTCCATTTGTTGACATATTTTGCAGTCTGTCTTCATCAGCTGAGATGATCTACGTTAACCACACACAATTTTCTACACACGGCACATCTGTATGGTTTGTACAGAGCATTATTGTCTTTGTTATTTTTCTATTTATTGTATTACTTTTATAGATTACCAATAAAATTGACTGATTCAAAACTTTTTTTTCTTTTTTTGTAACTCATTTTTTTACAACATACCTTGATCACTAGCTTTACTAAGTGCTGCCTTTTTTTTTTATGTAGTATAACTATTATTTTTTATTTTTAGATAAGATTAGATTTTTTTTTTTTCATTTTACAAGAATATACAATGAAATTCATGTGCACTCTCAGGTTATGCACTAAAACATAATTAGTAAAAATTTAAAATAATCCATTCATTCAAGTCAACATACATGCATTCATCTTTTTATACCACAGTCAGTGGGAACATATTCAATAAAATGAGGTAGACTGAATTAAAACAATGTCCATATTACACTTAACAAAGAAAAGCATAAAATATAGCACTGTAAAGTATGCTGCTGTATTGGTGGTTTTTGAGAGAATTGTTCAAAATGCTTATGGATCTGGAGTGACTGCTTTTTATTCTCATCCTTGAGAACTGAAGCTTGACAAAATAATAACTTTAGAATCCACTAACACTTTTTGTAGGACTTTACACTCAATTTATTCAGCAAATACTATCTTACTATATACTATTATTTCTAATGCAGACAATAAACATTATTTCCTGTGCTGTTCGTTTTTTTATTCACTGCGAAAGGCGTGAATTAAACTAGATGTAAACTGACTTGATATGGAGGTTCTTTGCTTTCTCAGTAAAATGTCCTGATGTTATTATTATTGTGAACTAGCGGTCTATAAATAACCTGAATTAACTGCATCGAATCCTGAGCCCAGTTTGTTTGTTTCTTTTTTCGTGTTAGAACTGTACATACTAAAGTGAATTAAAGCATTCCTTTTAATGAAGATATTGATATTTATGAATGGATTTTGGGAGTGTTCGTTTATTGGTTGACGCACACTTGACGAAAATATTGATTGGTCTCATGGTTTCCTTTGCACATGCGCAAATGGCCCCGAGTAAACGCTGATCTTGTTCAACAGCGGGAGACAAAGTAGTTTTTAGCCTTTTCATTTAGCACTTTAAAACACTGAATTTCGCCCAGTGAACTCTTGGATCATAGCTCGACATTTTGTCAGACTTGTCTCGGTTATCCCCACTTTAAAATAATGCCACGCGGTGGTAAGTATTATGTTTTGAACAAACGTAAAGAGCCGGTTTCAGTTGTTAGCGCACATGTTTAGCTGTTAGCATGCTAACTGCTGAGAAGAGCGAAAACGTTCAGCTAAGAAACTAAAAAATGTTTACAAAAATATGATAATGTAATCTAGAAAAACATGACTTGTATAGAGATATCGGCCTCATACCGAGTTCAGTACCTGAAATAGTTTAAACGGCGACATTAAATTGGTATGTCAGTTTAATATCCGGTACCATGTGCTAAGGATACCGCGGTGGCTCAATAATGATCGTTTATATAATTTCCTGCTAGTTAGAATAGTTTCATTCGTATCTGAAGCGCATATAAAGTATTTAGGAACACAATTCTGCTTTTGTTGATGGATTGGCATTCATCGGTAAACCACCCTGACCATGACTTTTCCCAGTGACTGTAGCTGGCCTCCAGTAGACGTCAGTGTGACTCACCAGCACCACCGACACATCAACATGTCATGTCCGCATCACAGCACACTGACTTTCACAGTCCGTCTGCACTAAAAGTAAAATGTAATTAAAAATTACATTATAATTACAGTGTAATTAGAATGCAATGATTTGCAATTCTCATAAACCCAGTATTTTATCCTCATTAGAGCATAAAGAACATATCAGAAGCTGAAATATTTCATGGAAAATATGTGCTAATTTTTAGTTGGTGGTAGTTACACATGTTTTTAAAAAAAGTTTGAACAGGGGCAACAAAAGCCTGAAAATGTAACTTGGTGGAAATAAACACATGTAGAAACATTGAACAATTAATTAGGTTAACTGGCATTAGGTCAGTAACGTCACTGGATATAAAATAATCATTTCTGAGAGATAAGCAGAGCCTTGCCAATCATCGACAGACTGCATCTGAAAATTATTTGGAACGATTTCAGTAAAATGTTCCACAATGTAAAATTGCAAAAAAAAAAAACCAAACAAACAAACAAGAAAGAAACAGAAATGTTAAAGCTTAATCGAAGCCAAAGCTGTATAATGCAAAGAAGAAGCCATGTGTGAACGTGATGCCCATGCCTATGGTGTGGGCATCTGAAACATCTGAAATGTCTGAGTACAGTTTACTTGCCATGACAAGTTGGATAACTGCGTTGCAGGAAAGAAGGGCCACAAGGGCAGAGGGAAGCAGTTCAGCAACCCAGAAGAGATTGATCGACAGATGAAAGCTCAGAGAGAGCTGGTGAGTGAAACACCTGGAACAAAGGCGGTGTTGGCTTGTGTCCAGGTCTGATGTGATTGTATGTGTATTTTAACAGGAGGAAAATGCTGGTGCAGAAAAAGGGAGCGCTTCTGAGTCCGAGGAGGAGAGCAGCAGTGATGAGGAATCTGACGTGAGTGAGAACAAGGGTTTATTACTAACTTTGTTAAACTTTGGTTTGCTGAATTGCCTAAAGTTTTCCATGCTCACCCTTTGGAATTGGGTTATTACATCGTGTGTGTATCAAAACTTTGCAATTTACCACTTGAAGCTTTACTTCCAGCTGACTGCATTCATGTTTTCTCTTTTCCTTGATTGTTTTTTTTTTCTTTCTGGAAAATCCAAATAAATCTGTCATTTCATGCGTGCTAACCATTTTTTTGGTTAACAACAGGAAAAGATCAGCCCTATCTGCATATTAAACTGCTATTTATGGCAGGATGAAGTGATGAGGCAGCTCCTGTTCACTGACTGGCTCTGGACATGATGTTTTATCCAGTCAGATATAAGTATTGGGTGAAATTTCTGCTTAGATTTCATGAGGTCTTTCCATTTTCAGTTCAAAGATACTCTCTTTACTCTCGAAGGGAAATTGATTCATCTGGCCTGTCAGGTTGATTGTCTTGAGACCAGTTGTGAAAATTCCAAAACAAGAAAATAAGTTTTATTTCCAGTAATAGAAATCCAGAAAAACATTCTGATCAGGAGTTCACTGTTGACACGTTAATGTTATTTTCTTTTTATTTACTCACTTTGTAATGAAGTTCTTTTTATCTCTGAGAAAATGACACCTAATTTATTCTGCTGCAGCCTCTGACTCGAGCAGTGCAAAGTGCAGCAGTTTAATAGCGTTTGCATTTAGCTGCCAGACCAAATCAACTCTAAACCTCACAAAGGAAGTAAAGAATTCAGTTAGTTGTTATAACTGTTCTTATAAAGGTTTCTTTTTTTACACACAGTCTAAGAAGAGGAGTGGGGTGGAGGGACTTATAGAGATTGAGAATCCCAACCGTGTGTCTCAGAAGAGCAAGAAGGTGACGGAAATAGACGAGAGCGCTCCCAGAGAGCTGTCTCGCAGAGAGAGGTGGGTGTCATGGTACCTGACGTTGCTTTTGCTCGGCTTCAAGATAGATGTGTCAAACTGATTTGTGCCCTCAGATTTTTCTGGTGGGGGTGGAGTGTTGGTATTACTCTGAGTATACTCTCCTTTTCTGTCTTTCAGAGAGGAGATAGAAAAGCAAAAATCAAAGGAACGCTACATGAAGCTTCATCTGGAGGGTAAAACTGAGCAGGCGAGGGCCGATCTGGCCAGACTGGCCATCATCAAGAAACAGAGGGAAGACGCTGCTAAAAAAAGAGAAGAACTCAAGAAAGGTGAATTAAAAAAAAAAACATTAAACACCTGTGAAACTTACGGTAGAAACGATGCATTGCAAAGGTTGAATTTGAGCAGTTTTTAAAGAAATGTTAAAAAAAACAATGAATGAATAGAACATAATTTTCTATGTCTGCTTTTTGGTTTGTTGGGGAAAAAGAAGCAGAAGACGGCAAAGGAAAACGCTAATACTCCGCCGGGAAGCTTCAACACGCTCAGTCAGAGGGGCGGAGGACAAGAGGCAGTGGATCCAGGCTGCTCCTGAACTCCTGTGCCTCACTTCAAATCAGACGGGCACGGCTTCTTTTCACGACACAACGGAAAACAGGCGAAGCAACACAGGATGAAGAGGAGTGCAACATTTGGGATGCTTCTAGTTTTCTTGAACACTTCGAACGCTCAAGAGAAGACATTAGCAGGTTTTCCAGGTGCTTCATAGCCTCTTGACTCTTGTCACTCACCAGGGTTTTAATTCTGAAGCTGCTAAAATTTACATTCCCTTTGATTCATATGCTCCTGCAAAATATATGTAAACAGATGTTGACTAAACAGGTGTCACAGCTGGGACTGATTTGGTGCTTCTCTTATTTGATTTGTAAGAAGCTAAGCCGGTGATGGATGGGCAGAAGGAAAATCTTCATACCAACTGTACTGTGGAGTTTAATTTCATCAATGCCATGTAAGATTTAGTTCTCCCTCTCTTCTCTTCTGTCTGGAGGGAAAAAAACAAATTTTTTTGTTCTTTTCCCAAAAGTTTTACATTCATCCTGGCTTAGAGTCTTGCCTTGTTTCTTTTTTCTTTTTTAATTTACAAAGATGTAAAAAATCGACTGATCTGCCAACCACAGAGCTTTTAGAAAGTGGAAGACAGATTTTATTGCTTTCTCATGGATCTCATCCCACTTCAACTTATTGCTGTTGGTTTATGGCCTCAGGAATAGTACTTGAATTTCCGAGCAAAGAAAAAAAAAAAAAAAGAAACAGTATTAAATCGTTGAGCATGAGCACAATGTCAGACCTCCCAGTAAGTGTTGCCTTGCCCTGTTTCTAATCTGTGCAGATGCAGCGCCAGTCAGAAGTTTGGACAGACCCTCTCATTCAAAATGAATGATGTGTCTGAACATTTGACTGTTGCTGTGGTTTGGAGAGAGTGTGTGCGTGTCTTTGTCTTTTTGAAACTTAAGCAAGACAAGACTGTTTTCCTCTTTGGGTGAAAGTGCTGCGAAGAACCCCCACTAAATTTAAGAGGAACGCTCCACGGCAACGGGAACATCAGCGCCACCATCGACTGTCTCCACCAGACCGGACGGCTCAGCCGCTCTGCCAACGAAAGTTTAACATCAGATCATCCACTGCAGGGCTGTTGCATTGTTTACACTTCACATGTGTAGTTAAAAACAACTGCTACGTCAGTCTTTTTTTTTTTTCTTTGAACAGAAGAATTCTTTAAGATATCAAAGTACATTAAAAATGTTAAGACGGGATAATGTAAGAAATGCAGCCACAGTATGAAAATATGTCATGAAAAGATTTTCAACATGCATTTGATGGCATTTTTAAGAATAAATCCAATAAAACCACTTGTGTTGACTTGATAAATGGGAGATTTATTAAAGTTACTGTGAAAGAATCTGTACTTTTAATATGAGGTTTGCTAAAACCTCCACTAGGCTGCAGCGTCTGCCATGTGCAGGGTTTTTCAAGTATCTCAAGAGTGAGTAATTACAGTTTGGCACAAGGCTGCTACATACTGCAGATATATCAGGGGCGGTTATGACAATGCTGAGCTTCCAAATGGCCAATAAATGTAAATATGAGAATAAATTTGCAGAGTACAAGATTTTAGTATCTAAACAGTCTGTTTCCTCTAAACCAAAGACTTGTAATGCTGTAAATAAGAACTATGTCACTGACGTTAGTGGATAAGCTCATAAAAACATGCAGTGTAATAGTTCATAGCAAGTAATAGCAGGGTGCATTAAATATGTTGCATCTTGTTTTATCCTGCTTTTTTACCTCTTTTCAGTGAGTGCTTTTAATTCAAACCATCACTGGCTGTAAACATCCTTCATCCTTTAGATTTCTCCTAATTGCATCAAGTTTAAAGTATGAACAGCCTCTAAATGTGACATAATGACTAAATTTAAGAAAATGATATAGGTTCTGTGAATATATATATATATATATATATATATATATATATATATATATACAGTCATGGAAAAAATTATTCGACCACCCTTGTTTTCTTTCCAGTTTCTTGTTCATTTTAATAACTGGTACACTAAAGGTACATTTGTTTGGACAAACATAACGATAACCACAAAGATTGCTCAAAGCAGTGTTTTATTTAAGAGCTGATATCTTACCATTTTCCATGGTTTTCTTGATTATAACCTAAATCACTTAAGTTTTTAATCAAGAAAAGTTATGGCGTTGTACTGCCAAAAAAACTGCTTTTATGCATTCAGTGTTTTCTTTTATCGTCTGTTTTAGTCACATGATGACGTTTACCGTTTAGTTGGTACCAGGTATTAAAATGAACAAGAAAGTGAAGAAAACAAGGTGGTCTAATAATTTTTTCCATGACTGTATATATATATATTTTTTTTTCTTACATATGTCTGATATCTCCAGCATGAAAAGGTGACCAACACCACTCTGAAGCATGAAAATATTTCTGTAGGCTACATTTTTTTTTTGTTTGTAGTTAACACTGATGTAGACAACAATCAGTTTTGTAAGTTAAATGAAAAAAAAAAAATAAGACAAGAATAAAAATAAAATGCCTGTTGAAAAAAGAGTTTTTTTTTGTTTTTTTTTTTCCAGGCACACAGGAAGAAAATGTCACAAGAAACAACCCTGATGGTTTCCTCTTTTAGCCATTTCACATCCTTTTAGCCTTCGAGCACACTGATAGCATTTAGAAATCACAACCTGCCAGGAGAACAATTACAAACAGTCTTATGGCTCCACACGTCATAAGTGACTCCTGTCGACCCAAGTTTAAGACAGTAATTTACCTCCTCTGGCTAAAACAGAGGCCACCTGTTGATATTCTGATTAAAAGTGCTATAATCACAATTACATTCCTTTCTGGACACATGTATCAGTGGAAGGCTTTTTTCAACTGTCAAAACATTATCTTAAAAAAAATAAAAAGGACAAAAAACCCTCCCAAAAACAAACAAAAAAAAAAAAAACTCCCTTTCATATCTGACGTTTCATCTGTGCAACTTCCTCATTCACTGACTCGTCAGACTCGAGCCAAGAGGCGCGAGCCTGAAACGAGAACGAAAACTGGCTGTCAGAGCCGCCACGCGCAGAAGAAGCTCCCCGACCCGGAGCTGCCAGAGGCTCCACCAGCACCTGCTCCACCTGGATGAAGTGACGTCACCGGGACCGCGCGTGGACCTCTTAGGAGCGGCAGATCCCGCGGCCCTGAGCCGGACTGACAGAGAGGCTGGTCGGACTCCAGAGCCAGCATGCTCCGGCAGTCTCTGAGCATCCTGAAGCAGCTCAGCTCGGCTGCCAAGTAAGTTTATCCCCTTATTTTGTTACAATGTATTTCATTTAAAGTCTATTTTAATACTCAAATAGGGCTAATTCAAAATTTTCATTATTTTCTGTGTACCAAAAACTTGAATGTTTGTGTTTTAGGTATATAATTACTTATTTCTGCAGAACAGTACCACTCAAATAAACGGTTTAATACATCATTAATTGATGGGTTCTCCTAGTATTTTGTGGTGACTAATGGCGTCAAAGTTTTGTTATCATGGTGTCATCACTAAACTGCTACTTTAAACCTCAATCAGTTTATTTTTTCTTGTTTATCTGATCATTCTCCACTTCCAGTTTTTATTGGCTGTGCATCATTACTGTGCTTCACTCCAGAGGGTTTCATGTCAGTGTGATTTTGTTTTCTGAGGAAACACAGCTTTTGTTTCCATGTTCTCGTTTTCACTGTTGCAAACATGCTATGGAGAAGTTTGTAAGTTTGTGTTACGGTTGCTGCTTCCTCTTTAACGTGACACGCGTTTGGGTTTTTTGGGGGGATACCTCCATTTTTTTTTTTTTTTTTTTTACACATGTATGACAAACCGATTCCAGGTTGTGGTATTTGTTGTCAGCACGCAATGAAGGCTAGAAGTTGTCTGCCACGAGCTTGGTGCTCCTCACTCGGGTCAAAACGTTGCATTCAAAAACAGAGAAATGATCTTAATGAAACATAAACTAGAAGTAATTGTCATAGATGCTCATTGCGCTGCCTGTGTGGCCTTTTCACATCTCCTGTGCCACATTCATGGGCTCAACAAGCTGATTTCAGCTGAGTGACTCATTTATAAGTGCGTGGGTGATCCATTTCACACCATTTCTCATTGCAAACCTCGTGTGTGGCGGGGTTGCAGAAGACGATTTGCAGACCTTTGCCGTGATGCACTTTGGTTTAATAATAAACCTACAGAGCGTGCATCTGCAGCAGAGCAACGTGGGCTTCAGCCACCACTGCAGCATTTCACCACCTCCTCTCTGGTGAAGCTGGAACTGTTTGCTTCATTTTAAAACACATACTTTAACTGTTTCAATAAAACCATGCGTGCTCTGAAAGAATTTTTTACTACACATGCAATCAAATGTATTTGTTTTTTGAGACAGAGACTCAGTGAAAGAGGAACAGGTGCCCTCTCCAGAGACAGCGGGAATTTCTCCCCATTGTGTTTTCAAGTCTCAGATGTGATGTTTAATAGAGGAAATAAATTGCACCTTGGGGAAGCCGAAACTCATCTGGCCTTCTTCTGAACTGGGCTGGGCTTCCTTTCGGTGTAACACCGGGCTTGAAGGCGCCGGCAGATGTGCAGAGATGTTTGTGGAAGAGATTCTAATCACATCTGAGAAAAACATCTCATCAAAACTTCACTCCCGTCCGCCTTTGAGCCCTGATGTGTGATATGTAGACGTACCTGGGACTATTTTAACATTTGTTGTGCTGTAATAGTGATGAAACAACGAGAAAGCAACAAAGCATCATAGCCATAAAAAACAAAACAAAAATACATTCAAACAATTAAATAAAATGCTGAATCATACTTAAAGCTGTTTTAAAACTGTGCTTCTCTGCAGGTCCCAAGATGCCACAGGCCTTCTCCACGAGGACCTGGTTATGGTGAGAATAAAATCTGGTTTTCTAATATACATATATGACATATGCTTAAAGAATAATGCTAACTGTCTTCTTTGAGATGTTTAGAAGATACACGACCCAAATAAAATTGAACTATAGCCAATCAGTGGTGGTTATTATGGGTCATTTTTCTGTTTGTACACATTATACGGCCGTTCCACTTGCTTTTAGAAGATGTTTCGTGCAAATTCCATCATCCAAAAGTCTGGTTGTTGTCCAAAATGCTGCAAAAACCAAAATCTGACTTTTTAGTTATTTTGAGCATGAAGTAAATAACTGAATCAGTGGCTTCGCTGACAAACTTCAGTTTTAGAAGATATAAACAGACATGCATGTATGTATGTCAGACCGTGAGCCTGCGCTGCTGTAGGACAGTATGACGTCTGCTGAAATAACCACAGAGCTTCTCTGAAAGGATGTCATCTACACGCTGAATCAAATATAAACATAGCTGAATGTAGATTTTGTTTCTAGAACCCGCCAGAAGATTTTATTTAAGTTTCATGAATCTAAGAAAGGAAGAGTGTTGCAGCGTGTTGTGGTAGCTTTCCAGCACGCTCTACACAGCACATCTGCCAACATGAGTCAAGGACAGTTCTTCAACTTTGTAATCTGTTATTGAGGTTTAACAGGTTTATCTGTGTGTGGCGCCATGAGTGAGAGTGCATGCACAGATGCTAAGACTCAGGAACACATTAGTCTGAATTCATAGTCAAACCGACATGTTGAAATAATGTGAATGAAGATGAGCAAATGTGCTCAACAGTGTTTCTTTTCTGTTTTTTTGTTTTTTGCCATTAGCCATAACAGAGTACAGTGATCCCTTCTTTTTTTCGGTTAATGGGGACCGGCGCCCCCCCGCGAAAATCAAAATCCACGAACAGGAGCCGGAGCCCCCCGAGCCTAAATAATGTGTTTAAAATATGTTTAAAAACCGCAAAAAAGTAGCGAGACACTGCAGCAAAAAAAGACAAAGGCTCAACTGTGGTCTTTCTGTTACCTTCACAGCCTCTGGTCTCTGAACCGTAGTAAACAAACCGCTGCTATTGTGCTATTTTTGGCTTGTAATTAGCGGCTAACACGCTAACAACAACAAAAGAAACAGTTCCGGTTTTCTCTGCATGGAACGAACACTTTATTCTGACACTGCAGGAACTTGTAACATCACACAGGTTGTATTGTTGGGCTCCTGTCGGTTAACAGAGAATGTAAATCTATACACGCTGGGCTGCTGTTGATGCTCACTACACTTTTCATTTAACCCCGTTTTCATTCTGCTGTCCAACGACACACAACTACATTACCCATAAGGCCACCTTCTTAAAGGGGCCGGGCTGGCTCACAACATTTCTTTGCTGTGAGAGAACGTGCGCAACATCCTGTGATGCTTCCGTGATTTTTTAAATAATATAATAACTAAAACTGTGGAACTTAAAGCGCGAATTTGCAAGGGATCACTGTAGTACAGAGAAGGAAAAAAAAAAAAAGAAGTTCAAAATGCAAAACTTACAAAGCTGGAAATCTGTCCAGTTCACCAGCTAAACCAAGAATTAATCTGCTGGTTGAGGGAGCAGATTAACAGGTCAGCTGGAGGAGCCCATGGCTGACAAACCGAAGTCAGGCACCACCTGTGGTGCACGAGTCTGACTTACTTTGGTCGGTACCTGGACTAACCTCAGTGTGCTGGTATGAAAGAGAACAGGCAGAGTCCTGTAGGGTGCACAAATAGACTGCAAACAAGTTTTCGTCGTCATTTAAAATGTTGTCTGTAAAATGTTGTATCAAACACCTTCATGTCAAAAGCGTGAACTGACTTCAGCTCGCTGTCATGGAAGATAGCTTGGATTTCATCAATTCAGAGGCGAGTTAGAAGCAGTGGGGAAAGAGACGTGCTCTTTAAGACGTCAGCAGATGTGTTTTTCTGTGGCTGGTTTTGTGGGTTTTGCCAGCCTACAAATCCTTTACTAAATGTAGTTCCAGGCTTTTCCAGGCTGTTCCAGGCTGTTCCAGGCTCTACTGACTGGAGCGGCCTGGAACCATGTTGCTATGTATATTGTGCCATTTTCTCAAGTAAGCCTTCTAAACTGTGGTTTCAGACTTTGCCTGATATGATTAATTGATCAAACATTTCAGAAGCACTCACCCTGAACCTATTCACAACATCTGACATTCGACAGGCCTAAGTTCTTTACATTTTTGCACTGCTTATTTGCAGGTTATTTTTTGAACTGATTGATAATTATCTGAGGAACTTTGCCACAGGGAGGTGAACCATGACCTTTGGTGGATGCTCCTTTTATACCCAATCCTGACACCCTCACCTGCTACTGGTTTTTAAAATCTATAGAGACATCGTTACCTGTAATTTCTACATGCTCTTCTTTCATTTTTTGCTTTTCTCACACCTTTACGACTTTGTGGATTTTCTAGGCACAGTGGAGGAAGACGCTGGAAATGATTTTCAGACGGATCTCTCATATTTCACTACGTGTTTGTGTACATGTTCTGCTGAATCAAGGTGGAGCAGCGGGTGGAGCCGGCCAAGAAAGCAGCTCAGGTCCTCCATAAGAAGCTGCAGGGATGCATGCAGAGTCAACCGGGGCTGGAGGCTGAAAAGCGAATGGTGAAAAGACGACTTGCATGTACAAGATGCTCTAAAAATGCTAAAAATGCTCTAACAATCTAAAAAAAAAAAAAAAACACACTTCTGTCGCCGCAGAAAAAGCTTCCCCTGATGCTGCTCTCTGTCAGCATGGCAGAAAGCCTCAAAGATTTCGATGCAGAGTCCTCAATCAGGTGACAGCTTTTATTTTCTGCTGCTAAACAGCCTCCCACCCAGCCATCCACCATCTTCACATTAACTCTTGATTGTCATGTGAAATGTAAATCTGTCATGTGAAAATCTCTTGATGAAGGAAGCTTTCTCGTTTTCAGTTCCAGATGAACGAGAAAGTGGATGACGTCTGTAGCTCGTAACTGGAGCTCCTGTGTGTGATATTTCTTTAAGCTTTAGGCCCTAATAGACTCACGGGATTAGCTGATGTTAACATCATGGCACTTATGAACCAAATTATGCATCCGTTGATTGTAGATCTCCACGCTTACCTCTTCTAGTGTTTAACAACTCCTTTCTGACACATACAAGTACTTTAAGCAAGATCCTATTGTGGAAGTGTTTTTATAGTTTTCTTTTTTAGTTCTGACAGCCATCTGTGTGTTACAGGAGAGTGCTGGAGATGTGCTGCTTCATGGAGAAGATGCTGGCCAACATGCTGGCAGACTTTGAGGTGAAAGTGGAGAAGGAAGTGCTCGAGCCGCTCTGTAAGCTCAGCGAGGTAATAATAGATCACACTGCATGCATGTTTTTTTTTTCACAAGGCTTCTGGCTTTTTATTCAGTTTCTCAAGTTTGTCATTTTGCCTCTCTGGCTTGCACGTACGGGTGAAATGTTAAAGACAAAAAGCGATTTGTTGCTGGCGCAGTTTTGGGTCCCCTTGGTTCTCTGAGTGAGGGGTCTGCAAATCAAGACAAAGTTGTTCTAATGAAACACGTCTAAAGAAAAGGAATATATTTTAATATAACATGTAAAATCAGTGTAGAGGCCTCCTGAAATTGTCCTTCCTCATTGGGACCCAACACCCTATTAAAACTGTTTATGTTGCTTTTACCTTTGATTTGTCATATTTATATTAATTTATTTACATATTGCTACCCGTGAAACACTTTGCAAACTACCTGATACAATTTAAGTGCAGATTATTTAATTGTGCTCCATCAGAGGTGTCAAATCCTATTTCATCCCAGGCCACATCAGAATGGTGGTCACTGTCAAAGAGCTGGTTACTGTACTGTACTGTGCTGTAGTACTCAACCAGCAGCATTGTCTGATTTCCCATCAACTCCTGAATTCGGTCTGTGATGGTGTTTCTCGATAGGTTGAATAGGAAACATGATTGTCATGATATTCATTTTAGCCACAAAAAAGCTGGCTCTCACTATTGCATCACTTTTGCAAACCACTGAGCTGAGAATGCAGGCTGCTTTTTTTTTTTTGCTTTGTTGCTTTTCTTGGTGTCTAATCTTAGTTGACTTAGTTCCCTGTTTACTTACACTCCCACCAGCATAAAACTGCATTTTTGTCAGTGCTCCCACCATCACATAGAATAAAAAAAAACCCCACATGATTTGTCTGTCAAACACTTCCCGGCTCTAATTAAAAAGTCTTGCCTTTTCACAAGTTTCTCTTTTCTTGGACATTTTTGTTCTAAATCTAACACTTGACCAATAAACTTTTGTAATAAAAGGTTTTATTTGACATACTGACATCCAGTGGGTAGATCTGGGTCATTATGGACAGGCTAGGAAAAAAGCAATGTATTGTGGGAAACGTAGTTGTGGTCCTATGTAAGCCTCTAAAACCACTAATATACAGTCAGTATATTATTGTCTGAATGTTCTTGCAAGCCAAATAAAATGAGATGAGAGGTCTTGAGTTTGACGCATGCACTGTTGTTTTTTGTTATATCCTTACTCATCCATGTACATAGTAATTTAGAAATGCACAATATGTGCAAATGTGTCATGTATATTCCCGCTCCTGCATGCTGCCTAAATAAATGCTCGAGCAACTAGCTGCAGGTAAATTAGTATTTCAAATAAATGCTTTTACTTTTTAGGAGGATTTACCAGAGATCCTGAAGAACAAGAAACAGTTTGCAAAGCTCAACACCGACTGGAACAATGCAAGAAACAGGTGAGTGGCACCGCCTCAGACTTGACTGTGTGTGTGTGTTTCATTTAACCATGCACTAGAGTTTACAAATGTGTACTTGTGGTTGCAGATCTCAGGCCAGCACTGGCCCCCAAGGCAAAGCAGGACGGCCTCAGAGAGGATGTGGAAGAAGCTTGGAGGAAGTTGGAGAACATCAAGGTATCAGAGTTTCCTTACTACAACCTGGGATTTTTGCCATTACAAACGAGTGAGGCTCTGAGTCTCTCGTACCTCTGTGGCGTGGTCCTTAAACTCTTACCTTCTTATCTTCTGACTCTGTAGGACCAGTACTCTGCAGATTTGTATCACTTTGCAACTAAGGAAGAAGACTATGCTAATCATTTCATTCGTGTGAGTCCCAGTTCAATCTATGATGTGACGTCTGCGCAGAGCTGTTATTAAAACAACAGCATCTTTTAATGTGCATCACAATTCTGGTTTCCTCAACTACAGCTTCTCGAGCTTCAAGCGGAATACCACAGACATTCACATGAGTTTTTGGACAAAAATATCTGTGAGCTAAAAGAGAATCACAGCCAAAAAGGTGAACTAGTTCTGCTCTCGCCTATACATTTATTTGCTGCGCCAGTGCAACACTTGCACACGTGCTCTTACTTCCTCTGTCTGACTATCTGATTCTGCAGAACCGACGACAGGCCACTCGAACCAGAAGGTCTATGGGGAACCTCTGCTCTCACATCTGTCTCAGCGCGACAGAGAAATCGCAGCACCCATTCAGGAGTGTATTCACATGCTTCTGAAAATGGGCATGAGAGAGGAGGTAGGTCTGGTTTACAAGCACCGCTCTGGTTTTGGACTCAGTATCACCACTGCAGCCTGGTTACAGTCTTGACTCATACTTTTTCATCCACTTTTGACTCACCCCTCCCCCTACAGGGGCTCTTTCGTTTGGCTGCGGCAGCTTCAGTGGTGAAGAGGCTGAAAAATTGTCTAAATCAAGGGACGGTCGACCACGGAGAGTTCAGCATGGACCCTCACGCCGTGGCTGGTAAGAATGTGTGCACTTCTTTTTCTCTCAAAGTCTCACCCCAGCAGTTACTAATCCCTTAACTCTGGGTTGTCTTCCTCATATAAGTTTTTGCCAAAAAAAAAAAAAAATCTGGTCTCCAGGAAATGACATCACCCTCCTCTGTCACGTCTAACTTTGCTACTATGCCACGCAATGACTGGTTCTGTTGTCGGAGTACTTGAGCCATTAATGTGTGAACCATTTGAACTGTTCTCAAGAAAAGAGAGCTGAAGGGATCTTAACAGCCGAGTGCAGCCGAGTGGGTTGGGAGCGAGGTGCTGCAATGTAGTGGCGTTCAAGTGAGAGAAGAATGGAGCAGGAGATGCAGCAGTGTGGACTCTACTGCTCTTTGGTGATGAAGAGAGAGTTGAGCTAAAAAGGGAGGCTCTTCGTTTTCCTAGTCGATCCTTGGTCCTGCACTCACCTGGACACAAATTGTGGGTAGTGACTGAAAAAATGAGGCTGCGGATACGAGTGGGTGAAGAGTTTCCTATGCAGGGTTGCTGGACTGTCCTTCAGAGACGGGGTGAGAAGTTCAGTCAACCAGCAGCAACTCAGAGTAGAGCTGCTGCTCCTCTACATGGAGAGGAGCCAACCGAGTTGTTGAGAAAAACAGGGCACGCCGATAGAGAAACGGGCTACTGGAACAACTGCAGCTTGAATTATGAATTCGGGAATCTACAAGCCGACTTTCCATATCAACACCAAGTGAAGTTGAACATGGGGAAGATATTCTCACCCTGGACGTGCTGTATGCAAAGAGAAAAAATCTCCCAAACGGACTGAATCCCCCAGAATCCACTTTTGTTGTAATTTTGTGTCTATTTACATTAAGGCTTACATATTTTGTATTTTGCCACCCATACATGATGCCTCTCATTTCAACAGTTACTGTACAGTTACTGTAAAGCCTCGCTCCAACGCTATCAGGACCGGTTCTGCCAGTCTTCTGTGTGGTCTAAACGGGCCATCTGAGTCTGAGGGCTGCGTTCTGTAGATTCAAAGCAATAAATTTCCAGTGTATTGATGGCTGTTTTATACCCATTTCTTGTAACACTTTCAATAAAAAAAAAATCTTATGGAAAATGTTCACTAAGGACGATTTAAAATCTCTGTGGGGAACCTGAGATCCCGTCCAAGTCACTCTTCAATGTCTGTTCAGTGATTTTCACAACACAGTTTAACTATTCAGTTCTTCATTTCTTTACTCCAAGCACACCGACCTGTTTTAGCTTTTTGTAATCTGAAATCTGCAGTTTAGTTGACATGTGAACATTTTACCGCAGTGACAGAAAACAGCAACACATCTTCATAACGTCATGGACTGACGATGAAAATGATTTATCTGACGGTGATAAAACGGTTGATAAATAAGTACATATCGGCTGTGATCATTAAAACTTTTGTCTGAATTTGTTGACAGGAGCGTTAAAATGTTATCTTCGTGAACTTCCGGAACCTCTAATGACCTTTGAACTCTACAGTGACTGGTTTAAAGCAGCAGCGTACGTATACTTACTCAATTTTATCCGTTCCCTGCTATATTGTTTTAGGGGTCCGTTTCTTGAGTTTCCTTTCTGTCCTTTCAGGGAAAAAGACCTGACAGAAAAGCTGGAGCAGTTCAGAGCGCTACTGAAGAAACTCCCACCTGAGAACTACAACAACCTAAGGTGTGAGGTCATTGCACATGCATGTGACTGGCATTGTTCTGTTAATTTCCCACCTTGGTTCACACTCAGCTACTGTCCACGCATCCACACCCAGACAGGTGATTATACCTGCTGGGTTTCATGAGCCTCGAACTGTTTCTGAATGCCTCTCATCAGATCCGTTTGATGGGAAGCCACTTGGATGTGAAATAGTTGGGAAACGCAGGAGTTTCATTGACATTTCAGTACAACAGGATGTTCATGAACGTCATTCGTAACTCCTGCGCTTCACTACTTCAACTTAAAATAGACTGCTGTGAGAAAGATTTCTATGAAACTATGAGGTAGCCATTTGGCCTGGAGGAGAGCTTTCAGTTCAGACTGTGACTGTAATCAGGAAATGTTTTGAAATATGTTTGATGCAGTAAGATATGATGGAAAATGCCATTAAGAGATTATTATTATTATTATTATGCTGATTACCATCAGCATAATAGCACAGGGTGCTGTAATCATCTTTAAACCCTGACGTTTAGCTTAGAGTATCACTTTTAAAGGAGCATTCCAGAGTTACGCTAATGAGTGTAAACTTTTGTTAGAGTCCAAAACAATTTAAATCTAAGCATTTTTGAGTGACAACAGAATTATATACTTGCATCATAACAGCCATTAATGTTTGCCCAAAGGCCAAGCAGCTGACATCAGAATGAACCATTTCAAGACTCTGAGAAAAATGTTGTTCCACTTCAGTGATGATGTATAAACTCTAAGGTTTACACTGATTGCCATCCAGGGTTAAACCCTGGAAACTGCCACAGATTAAAGTGGGTTTTAAAGTGGAGTGGGTTTTCATGCTCCCTTGGCTGCATGTCGAAGTATCCTTGGGCAAGATACTGAACCCCAAATTGGTGAGCATGTGGCACCTTGGCCATCAGTGAGAATAAATGGGTGAATGTGACACATGCTGTAAAGCACTTTGAGTGGTCAGTAGACTAGAAAAGCGCTAAAGACATGTAAGACCATTTAGTTTTCAGCTGAAATCACCCATAAAGTCCACCTGTCTATATATTGTCATCTGATAGATGCTTTATCCTTTGCATCAGAAAGATGCTCTTTGAGACATATCCAAGTCCAGAACTTATTCTTCACTGATTGCTATTTTTTTCTTTCTCTCTTTCAAACCTGCCAGGTACCTGGTCCAGTTCTTGTCTCTGTTGTCTGAGCAACAGGCTGTAAACAAGATGACACCCAGTAATATCGCCATCGTGCTGGGGCCGAACCTGCTCTGGCCACGAGCAGAGGGGTGCGTAACGAACCAGTTATCAGTTTCCATAGTTAGCCAGCCCGCTGTCTATTCACTCTCTCTGGGCTGCTGTTTATAAATAAATGTGTTTATAACATCATTTCTTTATCTAATGCTTGAGATGAACTCTTGCACCCACCTACATGGTGCAAGCACACTTTCTGGATTATGACCTCAGTTTACTTCACAGCCGCCGTTGTTTTTAGTAACAAGAGTTACCTGGGAGTTACACGTTGAACCGTTGCTGTTAATTTATTTATAAAGAAGCTGCTTAAGTCCTCATGTGACCTCTCTGTCACTTCAGGGAAGTCGCTCTGCTCGACATGGCATCGGCCTCTTCAGTCCAGGTGGTGATGATCATCGAGCCTCTGATCCAGCACTGCTCCAGTCTCTTTCCTGAAGGTATCGTACCCAGTCAGTGACTCTTTTTTTTTTTTTGCATCTTTTTAAATGAGCGATTCCGGTTTATGTCTGCATCTTGTGAAAAAAAAAAAAGTCACATAAACACTTTTAACATAGAAAATGAAGAAGGTGCTTCAGAAAAGACACAACAGCAGCGTTGACCACAAACCAACTGATGTCAATGTCATGAGTATGTCCGAGCTATTTCTGGAATAACCACAGATCATCTTAAAGTTCTTAAAAAAAAAACAGCTATATTATTTTAATTCATTTTTACAGCTGTCTATGGTTAATGCCGTAATTTGACAAAGCCTTTTTAAAGTCAGGTATATATGCATTTTGATCTTGCAGCAGATGTTAGTTTTCTTCTGCGTAGGTGTGAGTTGGAGTGAACGTGTCCTTCACCAGCCGTCTTTAACAGACTGATCCAACATATTTCCAACATATTTTTATTTTATTTGAAAACCCCTGACTCTGTCAGGGAAGACTAAAATCACCGATAGTGAAAACACAAGAGGACAAAGAGACAAGACAGTGACGGTGTGTGTGTGCAGCCTGGTGACTCCTGCAGTGTTTGTGTGTTGTGGTTTAGGTAAATGAATGTGTGGTGGATTGTGATGGAATAAACGGACAGACATGCAAATGTAAGACAAAAGGATAAATACCAATGAAATACCAAGAAAGTACAGAAAACTGGACAACAGAAAAGGTGAAAAGTTGTGCTGAATAATACCATTAGAGTGTGTGTGTGCATGTGTGTGTACATGCATGTGTGCCTACAAAATGAGGGGAGGGACGTAATGGATAAATATTAATACAGTCTTATTTTTTGTGGTTAATGGGGACCAGAGACGTGCACATGGATTATATACATACTAGAAAAGCACTCTGAGAGCGCAGACCTCCATAAAGCGATTTACAGATTGCGATAAAATCTGCATTCTGGTTCAGATCTGGATCTGGAGCCTTTGAAATTTGATAGAGGTTCCCATTGTCAATCCCTGAGTCAAATTTCATGAGTTTTGGGCAATAATTAACGGAGATATTGAGAAACAAAATGTTCTGCCCCATTGACCGCAATGTTATCGAAAATTTGAAAGTGATCCAGAATCCAGGATTTCTTCCGGATCAGACCCAAAATGAAATCAGTTCTTCCTTTTCACATTTCTAACAACTTCTGAAAATTTCATCAAAATCCATCCATAACTTTTTGAGTTATCTTGTACACAGTCAAACAGACAGACAGACAGATAAATGCCAGCAAAAACATAATTTCCTTGGCGGAGGTAATGATATGAACAAACGTACATGCACAAAACCCAGGGCTGCATAACACAAGAAAAAAATAAATAAATAAAGACTGTCTTCTGCTTATGATTGCTATGTTGGCAACAACACCAGTTACAGTTACATTGTCAACTTAGCGTTGTGGTGATTATGAATTAATCATAAATACCGTGCAGTTCCCAGTGAGGACAAGCAGGCATGTGAATAACTGTCTGTGCATATCTATACGTTTATTCCTGGTTTTAAAATACATACCAGTATTATAGTATACTGTTAAATCCATAACAGTTCACTAATGTCGATAGCAGTACTTATACTGCTGTTAGATTGCGTAAATATACACACATACATACCCAACATACACAGCCATGCCATACTGGAGCCATCCCCTACTCTGCTCTGTGCCCTTTGACCTCCCTCCTGCCACCATGCAGAATCTTTAAATGCAACACTTTCGCCCCCTTTCCTGGCCTGTGTAGGTTGAACCACATTTTCTCTGGATGACTTTCTAAATCTGTTACTTCCTCTGACAGATACGACAGCTAAACAAAAACAACAACGTTGAACTCTCAGGCCGTGCATTTAATGTGGCGAAGTTGGTCCTCACTTAAACATTATTAAAACAGCAGAGTAAAACTGAAAATAAGTGGGTCTTATTGCTCCTGCAGCACCTACGAGCCCACGGTGACGGAAAGTCTTTGAAACCACACCAGCTGAAGTCATGAGTAAGGCTGCGAATGACCTTTAGCCTTTGCGTGACTTCACGGCTTCCAAAAATAAAGCGAGTTTCGAGGTGTTATCGGAGCTGCACAAATAAACCCTGCAGGACACACCTGCAGTAAATTTTCTGTAAGTCACTTGATGTCTGATGAGGCACTCACAAATCTGTGCTTTATTTCTGTATTTTATCATTATTTTGTTTTCAGCTGAATCCTTTGAGATCCCAGACTTACCTGAGCTCCCAGATGTTCCTGCTCCCTCTGCCCAGTCTCTGTTCTCAGAGAAGATGAAAGTGAGCAGAACAGTTTCCTCCTCGTCATCTACAGCTTCCTCCTCCTCTTATCACCTCCCCGTCTCCAAAACAAACAGGTACCGGCTTTTAAATATCCGATTAAATAAAAAAAAACCTTCCTCAGATCATCACTGGCCAGACAGGATAATAAAAACACAATTACCGACTCATATAATGAAGATAAAAATGACAGCACGTAGTTAACGTGTTTGTCTATTTCCTTCTGTTAGCACGGCCTCCCAGGACAGCGGTAACTTCTTCCTGGTGAAATCAGGCTCCGTGAGCGGTCGAAGTGGCTCCACCACATGGGCCAGTCCTGCAGCAGAGACGGCAACACCGGCCCATCAGACCACGACGTCCAGCGCGTCAGCCCCCCTCGACTCCGGCCCCGGTCCGTCCCTGGGTGCTGGGTGCAGCTTCACGCCAAACCAGAGCCAACCCCCGCCGCCGCCCAGAGCAGCAGGGTCAGCGCCGAGCCCAGGTCCGACGAGGAGCCCTACCCAGAAGCAGAGCTCGGATCAGGGCCAGCTGGAGCCAATTTTGGAAGCGCCGCCTGATTCTCCTGGAGCATCTGTGACGATCACGACCCCAGACAAACGTAAGTCAAAAGTCCTCGTAGGAAGGCAAGCCGGGAACCATGCGGCTCTAAGTCAACGCTGTAATAAATGAAGTGCTGCATGTCAGCATGGCAACACTCACAGGAGGAACAAGTGAACATAAATCAGATTTTAGTCCAGGAACAGAAAGGCCTTCATTCACCGCCGTCTCAGAGCTGAGGGCTTTGACAGATCTCATTGATCGGACGCCTCTTGTCTGTTGTGTAGTGTCCTGTGAAGATCCTTTATTTCTGACAACAAAGTCAAAGTGCTGGCACAAGCTGACGATGAAGAAAACAAATCTAGCGTTCTTGTAATCGCACTGGGAGCGCACACAGGAAACAGGAAGCCTCACACCACTGACCAAAATACAGCACTGAGGCAATAACTAGTGCAAAAGTCAGTACCCCCCGATTTTAACCCTCTGTTCTTGTTGTTATTGTTTTCAGCGTTAAAACATCAATTAAAACCATTTGATCAAAGCAGGGGCCTCAGGATTAGATAAATACGGTGCATCAGATGGTGATTTGTTGTGATTTTTTTGGGGGTTTTTTTTGGAGCCGCGGGCACCTTTCAGTCATTTAGTCAGCCATTGAACTCATCTGTATACCAGAGTTTTCTGCAGGGAAAAGTGAAGGCCATCTGTCTGATAGCTAAAGCTCAACTGAAACTGGCTCCTGCAAGCAGGACTATTATCCAAAGCACACCAGCAAATCTATATTAGAATAGATAAAAAGAAAAAAAAAAAAAATAATAATCAAGGTTTTGGGAATTAGTCTAGTATGTGTGCAAGTGAAAGACCAAAAACTTCAATGAACTGAAGCAATGTTGCAAAAAAGAAAGAGTCTTTCACAACTACGTCATGTTATTGCTGCTAAAGGTGGATTTACAAACTATTGAATTATGGGAAAAAAGTCCCCTAGAATAACTTTTTTCTTCCTGGCTTCATCTGTTAAAGAAATACAGAAATGGCACAGTGAGAAAAACGTTACTGATGTTCTCCTGAGGTGGTTTATCTGATACTTAGACCCACTTTTATCAGATGATTTTTACTATGTTTTTACACACAGAAAAAAAACATGGTATTAAAAGAAAATGTGCTTTTACACACATGAACTGTTTTTTTTTCTCTCCTTCCTTCATTCTCTGATGTATCTTGTCACGTGAAGCATCAGTGGATCAGGTCATTTCCCTCCACCAGGGCTGAACACTCCTCAAAAACAATCGTTCTTCATGAACAAATTGATCATAAACTGTCCATCTTTTTATCTAGTATCTAGTATATTATTTAATCCAACATGTCATTAAAATTCTGATAAAGTCAGTTGACTGTTTCTACCAATGTGGCATCATGTGACAGATGAATAAAATTAAATGATGCAATCCAGAGAGTCGTTGAGTCAACGCAGTCAGGCACTTCAGTAATGTGCTTTATACTGAGAACTACGTTACATTACTATTATACCACATTTGTTTTGCTGCAGTCATTTTCCAGTTGGAACAAAATGCATCTACTGTTTAAAATGCATTTGTTTTTGATTAATTCTGAGATAAAAATTGGAGAAAGATCGATATATTTGCATCAGTGGCATGTAAAAGGAGTAATATTAGCAATTTGGAAGTGTTGTGTATCGGTCAAATTCAAAGTAGGATGAGAAACAGAATCCAGACAGGCTATGGAAACTTTTTAAAATATTACATTTGAGGTACTGCATTACTAATACCATTTTTAAAAAAATCATATTTTCATTTTGCACACACATCTGTGTGTTTTATTGTTAAACTTGGCCAAGCATGTTTCATTTGGGAGGGGAAGTGTGTCAATGCACTTTATTTTTACAGAGCTATTTTTTGCAATACTTCAGGGATTTAATATTTCCAGCTTCTATAAAGGAAGTATTACATTTTTTTGTAACCTGATTGCCCCCCTGTTGTCTTTCTCTTAACAGCGAAGAGAGCGTTGAGCGCCGCATCCAACCAAGCTAACGAGCAGATGACAGTCCAGTTCTCCAAGACGAGAGCCCCGGTCCCCCCAAAGATCAGGGCCCCTCCGCCTCCCGCGGCACCCCCAGCTACAGACAAGAGCGCCCCGCCGAAGCCAGCACCCCGAGCTCACCCCGCCCTCGCCAAAAAGCCTCAGCTGAAAAAGCCTGGAGTCAGAGCCCCAAACTGTCCTCCACCACTTCCTCCACCGTCGCAGCCGAAAGAGGTCCCTTCTGTTGCACAATAATTAAAAAAAATCTTAAAAGTTTTTGGTTTCAAGCAGCTTAGATGCATATATTTTTATGTTTACCTGTCTTTGGAAACATTTTTTTAGTGTTGTGTTTTAGGAGGTTATTTATTCTAACATCTTTCATTTACCCCATTCTTACAGTAAAAAAAAAAATAAAATAAAATAAAAACTTTAATAAATTTAGCGCACATATGCTGAACAGTTTGGTTTTTGTTTTTCTGTCAGTCTATGGTACTTGTATAGCTAATGAAGAACAGGAAAATAATTTCATGACCCTTGAGGCTGAATGAACGCTTTCCACTTGTAAAGTAAATATCTTTAACAGTTGACTTCCAGCAGCGATTGTAAAAGCAGGACTTTACATCCATCTTTACGGCTCAGTTTGTTGACTTTGGGTGAAATGTTCCTGCCTGGCCGGCCGTCCTCTTTTCCTGTTTGATACTGAGAGTCAGTCTGGCCTCTCTGGATTGATTTCCATGGGACCGTACCAGCAGACGTGGAAGAAACTGCCCGAGGATGCCGCTGGAACGGTGCACGGCCAATCAGCGAAATAAACAGTGCAGAGCGAGTAAATGGTAAATGGGCTGCACTTATATACCGCTTTATCCACACCATCAAAGCGGTTTACAATGGCCTCTCATTCACCCATTTACACACCAGTGGGCGGCTGCTACCATGCAAGGTGCTGCCAGACCCACTGGGGGCAAGTTAGGGTTCAGTGTCTTGCCCCAAGGACACTTTGGCATGTGGACAGTTGGAGCCGGAATCAAACTGCCAACCTTCCAGTGACTGGACGACCCGCTCTACCAACTGAGCTACAGCAACCCTAAAACGACGAATACGAGTGTCACGGCCTGCAGCGGCCTGCAGGAACGCCCATGGATGACTGTTGTCAGTTTTTAAGGTGCCATTAGCAGTTCAACAGCTATTGGACGTTCCTGTGTGACTCAAAGCATAAATTGATTGATTGGTTTGGTACATTCTGTCCCGGTACGAGAGAAAATTTTCTTGAAATGAATCGGTACGGCTGTCCAGGTTAGCAAAACTCCTTCCACTTTACCGTAAGGAATCTTGAAAGCAGTGTAAATGAATGCACACCTAATTAAAAACATCTTTATTGTCAGCTCATATCATCATTGCATATCATAGGTACTGACTGCAGCATTCGGATATGAATTGCACTATGGACTGCAGGTGCTCATACTGAAAGTACATATTTATAGGAGGTCAGTTAATATCTTCATGTACACTTATGTAAAAGGACATAGATCTTTTCTATAAAAGGCAATACAGGAGTCAAGACTTTATAATCAAAAAAAGGTGCACGTGGTATCTATAGGAGGTTTGCAGCATAAAGTGAACAATTATATAGTTCAGGCTTTAGTTACATCTAGTTACAAATACTGATAATACTTCTCAGTCCATGGAGTATAATAACTGTGATCTGTTACCCTCTGCTTTCTGTGAAGTGAGTTCTCTTCCCTTTTATTCCACTGGTGGCACATTCCTGAGTGAAAAACTGGCAACGGATTGCAGTGATACCAAAAAGACTGGAATACATTTCAATATTTTTTTTTTGAATCCCCATTTCCTCTCCGCGTTCTCGTTAAGACACGTTGACTCACTCTAAAAATATGTCCTGTTCTTAAGAGGGGAAGTGTGTCAAGTATAAAGCAAATAACAGGCTTCATAACTTCCACATTTAGTAACGTCAGTTTCCCTTCAGAGGATCTTTGCCACATTCTCTGGCACATCTTCACTTTCAATGCAACCTCTTTGTTTCTGTTGTTTAAAAAAAAATATATCTTTCTGTGCGGGGCAGAAAATCAAGTTTTTAATCCCCTTTTTTTTTTCCAGAAAAAAAAAAAAATACATTCAGCGACAGGTTAGCATCCAAACTGTGTATCCTTAAAGCACGACTGCAGACGAGTAAAGAATATGAAGAGCAACGGGGTTCATGTTGGAGCTTTCATGGTCGTCCCGTCAACAGAACCAGCCATGTGAATCATAAAAGGATTTCGTGTTTGGTTTGATTGGTATAAGATAGGAAAGATACATCAGATTTTTTTTTTTTTTTTACTTAATCTTAAAGTTTCTTTGATTTGCTCAGCTCACACTTTGATCTCATCCTCGTCGTCCATGAAACTGTAGCACATCTTGTTCTTCGGCTGGCCCATTATCACCATCTCTGAATCTCTGGCCTCCACTCGGCTCTGTCCCTTTAAGAGGCCCACCCCATAGTGGCGCGCGAGCACATCTGTAGCACTCTGGAACCGCTCGCTCTCCATCCTCATACTTATCCGATCAGGAGACCCCATTAACACGTCGGGTACTTTACCGGAGAGCCCGACTCGGTTCACCTCCATCGCGCTTCCTTCCTCCTCTTCACAATCAGCAGCATGTGGACTTTTCCCGTTCCCACAGTCCTCCCTGAGCAGGGAATCCACATAAGAGATAGTAGCCGAGCCCATCTCCGATCCCTCATTGGTCAGGCCGCACGCTGACTCCACCTCCTCTCCTTCCTCCCCCTCCCATGCGGACGCTTGCTCCTCCGGCTGGCCGTCAATCAGGCGAAACACCTCGCTCATGAGGGAGGGGCCGAGGTCGAAGGTGAAGGTGTCCAGGGAGGTGAGGGAGGGGAGCGAGTCGGAGTAGGCAGTGGTGCGTTTGGTGTCAGAGGTCAAAATGGAAGTGGAGCAGGTGGACAGTATGGCATCAGTGGGGTCGGTCAGAGAGCCACGGTGAATGTTGGCGGAGCAGGAGGTGGGGATGGAGATGGACGGCTGCTGGCGCTCGGAGCGGGAGAGACGAGGCAAAGTGACAAAACCAGACTCCAGGCCTGAAGAAACAGAGATAGACATCAGCAGATGAAATCCAGCAGGAGGTAATTCCTCCAAACAATCCGCCTTCTGTTCTTTTAAAAGCATTTCTTAACTGTAGGAGAAATAACTTTACACTCAATAGCTCTGGCTGAGTCAGATTTACACATTAAGGCATAAACTACAATCTTATCAGCACAAAAACCTCAAATAAGGTCAACCAACAATCCTAACTCTATCCAAAACTCACTAAGGTGTAAAAAGCCATAAGGTTGTGGTTTTAGGGGTGTAGTCATCTGCACTGAACCGGGACATAGTCCAGCAGCTAAAACCTTCTAAAACTGCAGACCGATATTTTTACACCTGCTTTTGCTTTCATGCAGATTAGACAGAAAACTTAAATACAGAGTTAATAGAGAGATTATGTGCTGAAAGGAAACACGGGGCAGCTGCTGAAGGTTTTATATAAATACTTAATCTCAGTATCAGCAGCTCAGGTAATAAAGCTTATTTTCCACAATGCAAAGCCAGAAAAAAAAAAAAAAAACTATTTAGATGCAACGTAGGATTTGAATAATGTGGTGATTTTTATCCAACAACCTGTGAGTTTGATGCAACATAAAAGCTCAAACAGACGTTTCCAGCAGGGGGCGACGTGAAACCACTCAGTTAGACGACAGCCAGCAAAAACACAGGCCAACATCCACTGTTGAGTTGTCCTGCTCCGTGAACAGCAGGATAAACATCTGGCCGTCCCTGCCAGATCACTTAACATTGTCACACACACACACACACACACACTAGTGTGTGTGTGACCCAAATGGATAAATCACCACAACGCTGCCAAATGAGGTGAGGCTTTTCTTCCATCCACGAAAAAAACAAAAAAAAAACAGATTTTACACATTCACACATTTTAACCAGAGAATATAAGTTTGTGATGTGATGGATTTGTTTGGACGAAAAAAAAAAAAAGAAAAATCCCAGCTGTCCAAGTGCTTATTTACCGAAGCACGGAGAAGTTAATGTTACAATAGTAAAGCATGTATCACTTTTTATTGGAGGTTTAAGCTCATTTAATAGAAAAAAACAAGCATAAACCTGCCATCACATAAAAACAGATACCTGAAATGTAATGTTTTATACACACTAGTTACCTTAATCGATCATATAGTAATTAATAAAAAAAAACTCTGATCATTTTCTGATCACTTAAAGAACCTGTTTGACATGTTAGACATACATCCATTCTCATTCCTAATGACTATGACACCAGAAGGTACCACTCTAAACAGAACCCAGGCTGACAGCTGGATCCAGCCGCCTGAGGTCAAGGGTTCTGGCAGCAGCTCACTGTTGATAAGACCACGGCCGTTGCCAGATTTTGTCAGGCCCAACCTGAACTTGGGCCAGTTTGAGCCGAAACCTGGCGCTCTCGGACCTTCCGTGAGTGGCAGCACGATGGAGATAAAGGCCTGGCTCGGTTTCAGCACCTCGGACCAGGCCGTCTCTGGGGCATCGTTCTCGCACAGGTTATTTCTTTTGGATTTGGCCCATTTAGGAGGCAAAGTCATTCTGCCTTCACGGGAAGCAGCAGCCAGGAGATGGTCCACTTCGCTTAGCAGAAACGGGAGGAAACTGCCAGTTTTACTACGCTGAAGGTACTAGCCTCCTCTAAAGTTAATAAAGATAACGTGTTCTTGTATTTTGATTACAAACATTGCCTCAGTATCTCAATGAAAATGAATCTTTGGAGGAACTCTTGCAGAAGAGAAATTCTCAATTTAGACAATAAAATGTACTCGTTCGTGCCAAAACTGACTTTAGATGAGTCCTTCAGACATGCAGGTAAATAGAGAAGATGCCAGACGGCATGAGTCATGGTGTGATTTTAACACGGGTCACCGAAACAACCTCCCAGACAGCTTGTTGCCAGCGCTGTCTGAATCTCTGCGTGTTATCAGTGCAGTGTTATGAGCCAAGGTGATTCATAAAGACATCTGGGTTAAATCTGTCTCCGGATCACCGGGTAAACTTAATGGCAGAGTTTCGCTGCAGACGCCATGTGGGCAGTTGTAGTTTTTCTTCTCTGTAGTTTTTTTTTTTTTTTAGTCGACCCCAGTTAACTCATCTGACCTTCTCACGTCTTTCGCTTTGCTTAGCAGCGCATCCGTTTAATTTGAGGGGGGAAAACATTTACCGCTAATCTGTGGGACAATTTTGGGATTTGGTGACGTTCTTGCCTTAATCCCGAAATAGCTGGGGAGGGAGAAAAGAAAAACTAGATGACGTCATGTGGAGGAATTTCCAGTGACGCTTCTCTCAGAGAATACGATTGTGGACAAAAGAACAAAAGCCAGAGCAAACAATCCTGAAGTGTTCAGTAGAGCTGCAGTTCTCTCTGGTGGTTTTTAACTACAAGCTTCATTCTGCATAAACTCATTTGATTATTGTTTATGGAAAAATACTGAACCAAAAAAGAAAGCTTCTCCCAACTCACCGTAGGAGCTTTTCTTCTCCTCTGGCGTGCTTTGAGTACTGGGGAAGAGCACTTTGGTGGTGGGACTCCCGTTAGGCATGTCCACGTCCAGCCGAGGGAGGGAGATGGCATTCTTGATGATGGGAGAAACGGCGGGAGGCGGCGGGGACAGATCCTTCGACCCCTCCATGGATCGGTTTTCAGAGCCCCTCCTGATCTGCCGGAGCGTCCTGGAGAAGAACGCCCCGATCTTGTTGTCGGGAGAGGACACCGAGTCGGTGTCCCCGTTGCTCCCGTTGGCCGTCCCGCCGTGATTGCTCAGGAAGGAGGTGTCCCCGAACACGTCGCCGCCGCGGCCCACGTGCATGGTGTGCCGGAAGTCGCCCAGAGGCGGGCTGATCATCTCCACTGTGAGGTCACCTTTGAAGCGACGCTTGCTGTGGGAGTGCGAGACAAGACCTTTGAGGCCTGACAGCTTTTCCTGAAGATTCATTCTCACGAAAGATGAATTGCTTAATATTTACTGCAAAAAAAAAAAATCCCTTATCCCTTTTAACTCCACTGGAGGACCAGGGAATCAGCCTTTCAAATGTTATTCCAATATTGTGGACGTGTATAACTTCTGAGGATGAAGACTTGAACTCAAGATCTGCAGCTCCAAGTGCCTTGCTGGAATCCTCAGTGTTTTATCAAGTGCTGGCCAAATCCTGTCCCACACTTTGTAGCCCGCTGTCATGCATAGCTGGCCAAATTAAAAAGAAATAAATTGAGGAGAACACTGTGCAGTTGTGTTCCTGGATGCAGTCAATCCTGCTGGAGTGTGGTCAGGCTTCCTGGCTCGCTTCAGGCTCCGCTTTAGTTCACATCGGCTCAGAAATAGGTCCGCGTCCAGCTGCAAACGGTTCTGCGGTTGCGCTATGGAGCCATCTATTGAGATTAAAAAAGAGAGAAAAACATGTGTCTTTAAGCGCAGACAAGGGTATGCTTGATTTTGAGGTATATTGCGAGGAATGGGTAACATTTGTCTTGTATAATGTGAAAGCTGATCCTCAGTGAGAGACAACTATGCTTCCCTCCTCTGGATACTGTACACGGCGGTAGAAGTAACTTCTCTTTCTGCACAAACCCATCGTCCTTCTGTGAGCTTTTAGTTTTCTGCATTCCAAGTGTCCACTGCTCTGGAACCGGCTAAATTTAGACCGCTGTCGCTCCTCTGTGTAACAAACCCAAATCTGTTTTTTATCCATTAAATGGGTGGACTATCAAAGAATTCCTGCTTGTTGTGTCTGGAGTGAAAGTTGCACATTGTACATTTTACGGAAAAAACTAACCCCCCCCTTTGAAAGCCAGATCTGCAGGCCTCATTCAACACGCTGAGATTTGCCTATTAACGGGCAAAGCGAGCTCGGCTAGATAGGAAGAGATAATGGTAATTTTCTGATAAGAAAATTAACCACCGCTACTTGCCTGTGCTGCTAGATAGCTGGCATATGGAGCCCTACGATTTAAAAAAAGAAAAGGATCGCTGCAGACATTAAACCTCATGCATAAATTCTTAATTCATGACGTCAGTCACACATCTGAAACGCATAATGAAACATCTACTGGTGACATGTAGCTGTGGAGTGTTTGAACGCCCACTGTTTAATGTGTTAATAATACCTAACAAGCCAGCACTCATTTTTATAACATCTTACATGGAAATGCAATCAGCTCTGCAGGTTTCACATTTCTCTCAGATCTGTCTTCCATCTGCTTGGCCTTTTTTTTTTTTTTTTTTTTTTTTACTACATTTTCATCATGAAAAAGGCTATATCTCCAGTGTCACCCGTGTGCTAATGGGAGGACTACATGCTGTGATGTTACTGTACCATAACTCTCTGGGGGAGGGGATATATTACAGGGAAAAACACTCGCTGTGCGTAACAACATTTGGTTGTTTGAAGTCACTACCAGTTGAAAAACTCCAGCATGACGCAATCCTGTCACCTCATATGGGTCATATGGGTTCTAGGAAAATGTCTCATTAACTAATCCCTACAGGGAACTGTGATGTCACAGACCCAGTTTAGAGTGAAATTATCCAGCCTCATTACTGATGCAGATTGTTCTAATAGCTCAGATTTCCTTTCCTCCTGCTCATGTGGGCAGTTGTAGTTTTTTTTTTAATGCGATTTTGGCTGCATAACAACAGATAACATGGATAACTTTTTTATTTATACTATCATTAAAATTCTGCAAATTAGGGAGGAACATGAACATGAACAAGCAAACCAGTCCAACTAAATACCTGAAATTTCTGGAGTAGTGTTGGTGCCAGGCACAACTGTAATAAAAGTTACACTGTTTAAATGCACTATTATGGACGTCTTTTCTTTTTTGTGCAGCAAAGGCCTGCATGACGGGAGTCGAAACAAAGACCACAGTTATCCAGCAACCAGTGGATGTCAGCTTTTGACAAAAGATAATTTCACACCTCCTTTAAAGCCACTCTATGTAGCAATACCATTTCTGACCACACGGGGACACGCAGGTCTGCTGCGTCGACCAAAGTACCACAAATGAGTTGACCACTGTATCTGACTTCGTTGTGTCTCACAAGCTTTCTCATGATATGTTGCCCCCGTGTAACATTATAAGTAATATGGTCTTTTTTACCAGCCTATTTAAGAATTATGCCCTTTTTTTTTAACAATTCATTAAAAAAAATTAGACTAACAAAAACTTCTGTTTCCAGTAAAACTTTTGGTTTGATTCACACCTTTTTATGACCGTTTTCTTTTATTATCTCTTAATTTCATTCCTTCCTAAGTTTGTAATGAAGGGAAATTAGGCTTTTGTCATTTGTTGGAGTTTTTTTTTTGCCAAAAGAGTAATTGATATCCCCTTTTAAAATATTTTGACAGCGTAAGGGAGCTCTAACACAAACCTCTGGTTCTATTTAAAAGCCTTTCACAGCAGCAGTTAAATGTCCGCGGGCCTCCTATACATACAACGGCCCTGTCTGGCTTCATTAATAGCCCGCTACAGTTCATACGACAGGGATTGCGTCAGGTCCAAGGCAGCCTTTCTAATTTGCTGTTAACCGCGGTTCGTGGCCCTGCGCTCCACTTCCCCTGGCCGCCGTTTTAAAAGGGGCATCTGGGAGCAGAGAGGGAGGAAGCATGCCACATACCAGCACCGAGAAGAGCCATACTGAGGACTCAAAAAAAAGGGACGCTGGGGAACCAGTAAACCGAGGTGTGATCTCGAATCTGAGACAGCAGCAGTTTACAGGGACTTTCTGTATATTCTCATGAACTGTTCTGAAGTGACGGGCGACTTCGGTGTACGTGGTCAAAGACACTGTGCTATTAAGATAATGTTTTCCAAGCTGGGCAAAAATGTTTGCCTCATTTTTTGAGGACTGAAAGAAAAACCTCAGTCTAATTGACAACTACAGTATTACTGTAATATCTGCGGCGGCATTAACGACTGTGCTTACGGAAAGCTCCGGTCCTGAGTATCTGGCTGTAATCCTGTTAAAAGACCTCTGACCACAGCCCAGTGGAGATCGCTCCCTACGACTCCTCGAATGTATCTTAAACCTTCAAGCAGAGCTCTCTCTATCTAAACATCCCATCCACTCTTCTCCCTCTTTTCCTGTGAAGCTTCTTTGCACTTGTTCTGTTTGCTGAGTTACTCAGGAACCAGCGAACCCTGATCGTCTGCTAAACACTACCAAGAGTGATCAACATGCTGAATGTTCATACATGAATACGTTTAACTGTATAATCCCTCTGGCAACCTGCTTGTCTAAGTCTTAGATATCAGAAAGGTAGGGGGCTGCTTGACAGCAGGGACTTGGACATAGCCTGGATTAGCCCCTAATCCTTCGTCTCCCCCATTATTCCCAGTAGGATGCCAATTTCTGGGCAAGGCTTGGCTGCTACCACCCTGGACCACTCAGTCACTGATTTAGACTTCTGTCAGAGGAGAAATAAAACAGAAGAATGAGGCTGATGGAGGGAGACCATTTGCTGAATTGAGTCGAAGGAGAAACCAGCAAATGGGGCAGAAATAGAAATAAACATTGATATAAGGGCATAAGGGAGGCTGAAATGAGGAAGCTGGACCATGAAAGAAAAATTCATGGACAGATAAATAACTTTTTAGATATTATCATCTGATATCACACAGAGCCTATATACAGTAGGAAAGTCCAAGGAGCTCAGTGCAGGTCTGGAAAAGTGGATCATTGATTTACACAAGTTGGAAATGTTTCTCGGAGCAACTTCTAAACAATTAAAGATTCCAAGATCATGAGGTCACACACCCTTTGCGCAAGTTACTGGGAAGGAGAAGCCATTCTGCCTAACCTGTCTCAGCTCTCTGCTGACAGGAAACTGGTCCAGACGGTCAGGTGCACATGAGCGTGCACAAAGGCGCAGGCCTGCAGTGAATCAGAAGCTTTGGGATTGTTATGTGCTGTCCAAGAAAGAGCCCTCGACATCTTCAAGCTTGACTAAAGTCTGCTGTTGGCTACATGAAAACGGAAAAAGCCCTTCTGAGGGAATGTTTGGAGGTGGTAGCATCGTACGCTTCCTGTGAGTGTAACAGGTACAATGTAAACTGACTCTTAGGGCCTGGCTACAATAAGACTATTAGTCCAAACACACATCAGAGCTGTGTATGGAACAGTCTTACATTAACCTTCCTGGAGTCCTGACCTCAAAGCTGTCAACAATATGTAGACTATATGTAAAGATGGTGAATTTGCAATATGCAAAAGAGTATTCAACAAATAATAAGTGTGCAGTATGTTTAATATGTTGGCTAAATACAACTTAAACCCAGTGGTGTTCGGCCTCCCATCCCTCTGCTCCCCACTCACTCTGCTGTTATTGTCAGTCACATGCCACAGCGACAGACAGTTGTAGGATGTTTTTCTTTTTGAAGTGAATCATCTAAGGGGGACAGGGACGACCTCATATGGAGATAAATGCATGAGTTGGGTTGGAGTTTGAAAGATCAGTCTCCATATGCAAATTTTGCTTATGTGAGCATAAAGCGGTTTTGATAAAAAACTATTGTGGAAGTTCCTGGAATGCTTTCATGTACTGTGTCAATCGTGCATCTCTTACAATGACAGCTAGACAGCCTGAAAACTGGGTATATTACAATTTAGGTTAATTTTGAACCTTTTAAGGTCAGTAAAAGTATTAAATAGGACCTTTAAACAGAATTGAAAGCCCAGTATTCCCATATTTCCTTTATATGCACATAAAATTACGATTAAAACTGTTACAAAACTATTTTATTACTACTTTTTTTAAGACATTTTTTTTATATGTGCACCATTTTTACCCCTGCTAAAGAGGCTTTAGGGGTCCCGACTCCCAACTCTTCACTGGGTTCCAAGTTTTCATTCTACAGAGAAACATTTCTTTATCTAATACAGAGTGACAGAAACATGTGTTTTCCCAAGCTCTGTGAGTTTTAATTACAGTATGAAAACGACTGTTGAAGCGAGTTTGTTAGTAGTGTTTTTCTAACCAAGTCAAATCAGAGCTCATGCCAGAGAGGTTACAAGCTCTACTCTGATCCAGTTTTACTCTCTTAGTTAAGGGATTTTGTTGCATTCATATTGCAATGTTCCCATGTCCTGTGTACTGTGTTTTCTTGAGGTGGCTTTCCTGGATATAAACCAGAGCAACCACAGTCTAATGGGAGCCGTGTGTGTTGTGTGTGTACGAAGACATTCCTGAGCAGAGCATCAGTCGATGGAGTCTCTCTCTCGATTATGACCATCAAACATCCTTCTTTCCACCTCTGCTCTGATTGAAACCATGTTTGGGCCTGAATCTCTCCCTCTCTTCCCTCAGCTCACTTGTCTTTTTCTCTAATATTAGTTGTCATCCTTGCTTTGTCATTTTTCTCTTCTTCAGTTTGTCTCTCTTTACTTTTGTTTGCTCCTACTCTTTCCACAGTTTTCTTTGCATGCATTATTAGCTCTCGCACTTTTCTTTTCTCCTCTCCAACTGACTTGTGAGGTTGAAACAGCATTTGGGGCCACACAAGCACAAGTACATAATCTTTCCTTTTGATGACTATAAATCAAAGTGTTTACTTAGCAATAATTTGTCTTGAGTAAAATCAACTGTAGACTTTGTGTTTTATAGCAGGTCTTCCCCTCCCTCCTCTCAGCCTGTCCTCTCATGTTCTTTACTCACTAACCCCGCTTAACCAGGTGAACAAACATACAAGATAAGACCACATTTTTCAGGGTCACCCTTTGACTTTCAATTACGCTCCTATTTTCACCGAACACCCTCAGTCCGAGTCCAAGCAAAACACCGCTACACTTCCTCCCCAGCCAAGAAAACACTTCCATGCTTCGGTAAATATCCATACTCTCTACGACTCTCCGCTTCCTGCATCTGCTGGAACCGGCGGCCCCACTTTTCCTTCTTTGTTGCCTCTCTCTGTTTATATCTTTTTCATCCTTACACGTAAACTACCTTCTTTTCAACCCACGCGCTTTCCTTCATTCTTTATTTGATATTTCCAGTGTTACAGTTTTGAGATTTAGAGTCTGAAGTCAGTTACTCAGTTGGGAGTTTATGAACATGAGTGTTGTTAGCAGTATTAGCTTTAGCTTCTGTTAGCTGCTCCACCAGGGATAAGCAAAGCTGATTCAGTTCAATGTAGGGTTGAGGAAAAGTCTCATTTTGAGACTTTTGGGTCTGATTTAAGATCACAAAATATGGATGTTAAGTCATTCATCTGCTATCAGGTGACATCTCTTGAGTCGATATTTCTGGATATGAAAGACAATTTATTGTTTAAGCAGTGTCACACACTTGTCTTAATACGTTTTCTCATATTATTTTGGCCCAATCCCATTTGTGTTACTGAGCCCATTGTCTATTCCCGTACCTCTACCAACAGTCCTCGGCGCTCAGGGCCAAAAAGTAGAGATAAAGATATTTCTTTAAGAAACAGGAAACCTCGACGACTTTGTTTTGAGCTGTTGTACGTGGCTGCGAGTTCATCTGACGAGTCGCTGCAACTTTTCAAATGGCAACCTCAGATTTGGTCATCTGTTGCCTTTCATGGAGGCATTTATTTATTCTGTCGGCTTCAAGACGCAGAAATCAAAGGCGAAGACTTCTTTGACCCGCAGGGTGCTGGTGGATCAATTTATGGTGATTACAACTGGCTGCATAATCGAGCTAACGCAACATGGTAGCTAAGCTAATGATGCACAACTACAGTGGATGTCTAAAACGTATGTTTTGTATAAATATGTTTGCGGTACGGTGTGTCTTTGTACCTGTTTGGGTGTTGAGCATGTGCTCTAATTGGGATCACGTGGTGTGACAGACTCCACTGTTGTTGACGGTGTGATGCTAGTCCGAGTGCTAACACGCCATTGTCTTAGCATTATGTTGTTTTCAGGGGAGGAAAATGTTCGCTGTAAAGTAAAGTAACAGACATTTTTTCCATTCAGATTAATGACAAAACTTTTTTCCTTTTCCAGGTCATCCCATATAATACTGCAATGTTCTTTTCTTTCTGTACTTTTATACATTTTCTTTAGATTTTGCACTTTATATTTTTATTTTACTTTATATTTTATTGAGTTAGTCCGATGGCGAATTGTTGCACCAAAATTTCTCAACGTGTACTAACTGCTGTATGTTTTGAATGACAGCAAAGTAGCTATTCTATTCTATTCTATTCTATTTTCTATTTGTTTTAGCCCTCCCCCTTTGTCCTGAAGAGAACTGGGATGCCACTGTCCCTCACATGACTTAGGAGGAGGGCAAAGGAGTGGAAAAGGACAGCCTTGCAGAAAAAAAAGAGAAAGCACTGACACTTCCAGGGAGCAGCTCCAGATGGGGACAGGTTACCAGAAATACTTATGCTTATAGTTATCTCTTTAAATATCTTGATCTTCATCATCTAGCTGTCTCCCGATCTGCTGTTGCATTTCTCTTGAAGCAGAAACAGCTCATTGTTCAAGTGATCAGCTTTTTCAGTTAATGTTCACTGAATCCCAAAGGGCTTAGTGGGTAGAGTTGGATGTCTTCCAGTCAGAAGGTCAACGGATGCCCGGCTCTGCTGGGGTGTCTTTGGGCAGGACACCCACACTTCCCCCATTGCAAAAACCCAGCTTCTACGGGGGTCACAGAGCAGTGCTCTCCCAAGCCGGGATAAATGAAAAGGATGCGTCAGGAATGGGCACCCAGCGTGTAACCCATCCCAAATTAATATGCAGAATACACTGATCCACTGTGGTGGCCCCTAAATAAAGGCAAGAGCCAAGAGAAGTTGCTTTGTTCATTATGTTCCAAATTATATGCAAAACTGAGCTATCTCATACGAAAAAAAACTCCAAATTCTCTAAGTTGCACATACAAACTATCAATTTACCCCCAAGTTCCTATATTGATGTGGCAAATTTCAAGCTATTAAAAACTCCGTGCAGTCTTTTACAAGAGGCTGAAAGCTGCTGACAGGTCACTGAGCTGTGGCCATTTGGTGATGACAGCCAGTGCCGTTACAGGTTTTCAAACATCACTTTGTGTGGCCAAAGGGAAAAGAAAAAAAAAAAAAAAAGCACAGGGGAGCCCTCCAGCGTGAAAACAAACAGAAGTCAGATTCAAAGTTCACACCCCTGCATCTGACCGTTTCCATGTTGGTTGCGTCAGTGACACCTAAAGGTCAAAGAGTTCCCCTCTCAGAGGAATGTTAGGGCTCGGGTTAAAATAAAAAAGAAAGAAAACAGAAGAAGAGAGATCCAGCAGAATTACTTCAGGGGATATCTGTATTTGTTTATGCTGTCCTGTGTTCTGACAAGCACTGTATCACTGGTGTAAATCATATAAGGAGGATGTCCAGGAAGCATATTACATACATGTGTTAACCATCTGTTGTGGCAAACAGGAGACCAAATTGGCAGAACCAAAGCCCCTATTCAACAAGGATATACTGGACGCCTACCAGGGGAGATTAACTGGGAGTATTACAGCGGCGTTTAAACATGAAGTAAGTCACGCGCTGTAGATCCACCACCGATACATCAATGCGGTTTCTCTAATCAGATTTGTGGTGTCATCACTGAAGCAGACTCGGTTTTTATTGATCACCTCTGTGCGTGTTTGTTTGCTGGCAGACTCGAGGGGTCCAATGTGCTCTTTCGTCACTCACGCATGTGTATTTATGTGCTATTCCACATTCTGGGCTCCCTCCTGTCTTGCTGGCAGGTTGTGGGGTCAGAAGGCCACTGACCCCCAACTCGTAACGACACCGACACTTTGCCACTTGTTTGCCTCCATAATCAAATCACTCCAAGGCCTCCGTCTTCAAGTGAACCAGAGTCAGCTTCCACTAAATCGGAGCAGATCTTGGTAATGTCATTGACATGTGCTGGGGGAAAATTGATAGGTTATATTACGTAACTCCAGTAATTACAAGGCAGAGTGATAAAAATCAAAGCACTGCTACGTCTTATTTTGACCAAGCTGTGGAAGTTATAATGACATACTCTTGCTGCTTCTTGGATATAAATATGTTGCGGAGCAGACTGAGTTTCATTTCAGCCATATGAAAACAGCATGACCATTAACACCATGTATAATAACAGCTGCGTTTCAGTAAACATTGCCTTATCTGAAACTAAGTAAAACAGTTTATTTTCATCCTCTGGTCAGTGACAGACTTTTTTTTTTAAAATTGTCTAGTTTTACTTTGAGGAGGCTTAATTATTAATCCCACCCTACCACAGTAATGATATCAGCAAATAACTGGAAAGCTTTTCAAAGTTAGCCCTGCCACAGACAAATTACAATATAAATATGATGGAGGGGGGAAAACTTAAATAACGTATGAGAAAGTGATTTATATGTCACAGGACTAACATTTTATAACTTTAAATAGACAAAATGATGAGGTAATGTTGCACATATAAACTCAAGCGCAAGAAACTCATACTGGGTTTACTGCAGACACAGTCCAAGTCTCTGCATAACTAATACATGAAATAAAGTTCATATTGACTGATAACTGAGGACAAAACTGAGGCATTGAAAAAATAAACTGTGTATAAACTCACCAGAGGAGGGAAAAAAAGAGGCAAACAAAGAAACGGCGGCTGGTTCAGTCCAGCTTAAGTTTGTTTCCAGTAAATGTAGGCTCCGGGTTGGGATGGTCCGAGCTGCCGCAGTCCGACTGTCCCGCTGGTGCGCCGGGTGCGCGAGCGGCGCAGCGCGGAGGAAAGGGGCGGGGCTGAGGTTCAAATACCAACAAAGCCATTACAGAGCCGCTCCGGTAGCGCCCACACTGCCTGTTGCTTCACTGTTATGTCTCCAACAACAGCTCGGTTGATTTGGGAAGGGGTATTGAGACACACACACACACACACACACACACAAATGATGTAATGACGCTGTTATTGTACAGCTAAACTACTGGAAATCCCTGTCAGGGAAGCCCCCATGGAGACGTGACAGTATGAGCTCCTCTGATTTTACACGGCATATATTTTAACAAAGTAATTACTTTAATTAGTATCTGCTCAAAAAACTCTTCTCAAGTGATAATCAGCAGGTTTTATCAGATGAGTATCTGCTGACTTCCTTTTTTTTGGGAAATACATAATTATGAAATTGTGTGATGATGACTCATTCTGAATGCCTGAAATGAAAGTTTTATGTCAATCAGGGCTGTTACTAGCTTTTTTTGGGGAACCCCAAGTTCTATATGAAAGAGTTTAGACTCTTTAAGCCGAACATGAATTGTGATCAGCACAAATTGTGATGCGTCCACTTGGTAGATTTGTTCTGCTTTTCTATTTCTATTGCTACTTCTCCAGGTGAAACCAACAGTTTGCTGCAATGTCTGTAAAAATGAATGATGCTCAACATTTACCACCACCAACTGGCATAAGACCATACTTCATTTGCTCCGTTGCAATGCCTGAACAAAAAGAAGCTCAGCACCGCCAGCTACAGCGCTGCAGAAAACAACCCACGCCGGCTAGCGGTCAGTGGCGTCAAGTATTAACACGAAATCCACTATCAGGCCGTGAGTAGCCTTTGTGTGTATCTGCTACACAGAACGCATACATCAGTTACACTTTAATGTCGACATCAGATGGCCATTTGCAACAATTTTTGTCTTATATTTGTACTTCTACATTAGCGTTGCACCATCACACATGACACAACTAACCTTTAAACAGTACGTTTTCGTCTAAAGTGTTTTCTGTTTGGCCGAATGTCTGGAGATTCTTAAGTGTCCACTGATTGGCTGAAATACTGCAAGTTTTCCGTGAGGGGTCAGAGCTCCAAACCAAACTACAATAAACAAAACTTTGAGAGATTACTTACGTTTCCAACAATGACAAGTCTAGAACTCCAGCCATAAACGTCTGAGCCAGAATCAGATCTGGAGTGTGAAAGTCATCAACAGGTAATCAACAAAGGTTATATGTCTAAAGCTGGAAAATGTTCACACAGCCAAACACACATTTCTTCCAAGACACTATGGAAACAAAAATAGGACAGTTTGTACAAAGCACAAGCTGTTCACTCCTTCCTTGGTGTGCTGTTGAAAACCTTTGCTTTTAAAATGAATGTGGTGTCCGTATATATCCAAACACTACACCAGCTGAATTTCAGTTTTCCTTTGGCAGGGCCAGTGAGATCATGATGCATAGCGAGAAGCTGTCCTACTCATGAACACGCTCTTCCCTCTAGACTCTGACGAGTCAAGGCGATCCTTGGCAATCCAAGGCACCATATGACTTAGTTGAAGTCCCAAAATAAAGTCTTGCATGTTTATTTTGCATAGAAATAAAAAAAAGCCTTGCATCTCTCTCTCTCTCTTTCTCTCTCTCTTTCTCTCTTTTGTTGAGCTTATTATGATGTCCGAGGTAACAAGTGATCATTGCAACACTTAAAACAGTTAAAAGCATGCCATGTCCTATTTTGAGAAGAAAACGGCCCTCGTTTGTGAATCTGAAGTTAAAATTCAAGTTGAGCTTGCAAAAATGGATCTAACTAACAGGCTTAAATTAGTCTAGATGACAATGTGTTCACCATTTGAAGAGAAAGGAAAATGTCCTGTGGAGTTAAAGGATAAAATTGCAAGAAAAAAAAACTCTGAAATTCTGACTTTATAATTCGCAAATTTTGCAATAAAAACCTTTTCAGATCACAACACAGATGGTACTCATCTGAGGAGTTAAATAAGTGCTTAAATGTGTTCATTTAGGTGGTAAAAAAATGCATCCTCAAAGAGCAAGAAGCAGTTATATAAATAAGCTAAAGTTAATAATGACTTGTCTTAACTGAGGCTTCATGTGCTTCAACTATTCCAACGAAACTGCAGCTGCTACGTCTACCAGATAGTAATGTGAGTAAGTGTAAAGGATTAACTACACATTCAGAGAAATTTGCACATTCCTGCTGTGAACTGATGCAAACACTTGAAGTACTAACTTAGCATTGTGACTAAAAACAAGGAGAAAAAGTTCGCCTAGTGGTTTTTATCCAGCGGTGTTTGCCAGAACCTCTCAAACTGAAGGCATTTAAGAGAAGAAAAAAAAAACGGTACCAAACAACTGCTTGTTGTTTTACTGAGTGACAATTGCTGAGACATTTATCCAGAGGTGCAAACTAGCTTTTTCATGATCTAGTTATTTCCTCTTCTGTGTGTGCTAATGGGGCTCTCCATTTGAACTTGGAGGTTATAACATCCAAGTTCCAGTAGTAAAAAATCAACTTGCAGGTTTTCTTTTTTTAAATTCCTATTTCTTAAGTTCTTTAAAAAAAAAAAAAAAAAAGTATGTACATATTTTTCATTTATTTATATCTTGTATTTTTGAGAAAACCCAATAAACAAAGTTTAAAAAAAAAAAAAAAAAATCAACTTGCATGCACCTCTGAAGCTGGATTTTCAACCGAGGAAGTCAAGAATCTCACCAGCCCCTTCCTCCAAACCCAGCATGTCACGTATCACTAAAATTAAATCTTAACTATCACATTACTGAGTGAGGCAATTCGCAATGTTTAAATAGGAGAGGTCACTTTATTTAGAAGAAAATTATGTAACAGATTAAACCAAGCAAGCCAGTTAAATATGTTTAGGAATTGAAGATGGATAAATACAAAAACATCCAGCCAATCTATGAAAGTTCTTTAAAAGCCCAGTGAAACTGAACATGTTTAATTTAACGTAATACAGACAGAAAACAGAGGAGAGCATTGATCGCTTTGTGACAATAGCCAGAACTCTTGCACAGAAATGTCAATTTACCAATGAAGAATGAACGCTTAACTGAGCTTTTCAATGCCCAGCCAATGATGACCTGCAAAATAACGTTCACGGTAAACAGGCTATTTTTAGTTAATGTGCTTCCAGTAGGATGAAAATATGAGGCCCTGTCAGCAAGCAATAAACAGAGCAGCCTATAAGGACAGCAGACAGGAGCGGCAAAAGCACCGGAGCTGAGGTCAAAGACCTGCAGTGATGAACGTGAACCAGTGATGAACATGCAATAAAATCGGGATTCATATTTAAGCGAATACAGAGTCCATGAACGAGTCCGTGCTGAAACAGTAACGCACGAGCGGGCAAAGCTTTTGGGAAAAAAAACACCGTACCTCACCGGAGAATCCACACAGCGTTCACTCAGAAACCTGGCAAGCTCTGGCCTCGGATCTGTTTGGACTCAGCGGTCACCAATATTTACTGGCAGCGGATAGATAGTATAAATATGCAATGATGGATGAGAAGTGGGTCCCTGTTTCTAGTCAGGCAGTCGTGGAGAAAATACAAAAATATTACCCCGCTTAGATGTCCTAATGAAATAATGTGGGACTGTGAACCACAATACACAAGGGTAACCTTTAAAAAGCCTGAAACTGACCGGGGAGATGGGGATATCAGCAAAATAAACAGACCACACTATCCAACAAGCGATGGACTTATTGAAATGGCCGTGTGATACTTCAAATCTCCGAAGAAAACCATAAAACAACAACTGGCAGTGGCTACCATCTCCTGTAGAGCTGATCCATGGAATACTGAGATGTACAGCCTGGTATGGAGGATCACAGGTTACGTTTAGCTCAGAGGACAGTGGTTATGAACCAGTACCATGGATGCTACAGGCCTAGCTTTGCCCTGAGCAGCTTGCAACCTCAGTAATGAAGAAGAGGGCCACCTGGCATTCAGAAATTGTGCTGTAAAAGCATAATGCATCAGGATGGTGGACTGTGCAGACACCAAATGGAAAGAAAATTCCAAGGAAACTGAAGGTCCACCGCCACAGCGTACCAAAGCTGCAAAGTGAGGTGAGTCGACCTGCTCACCATCAGGACAGAAGTCACTCTGATACTTAAGGTGGTTTACTTAAGCTTGAATTACCTGGTTCAGAAGAGCTCAGTCTTTTTCTATTTTTCATTTTCATATGCATCCATTTTCTATACCCGCCTCCAACTCCCTGATCTCATTGCAGCTGCCATCAGGTGATTGGTAGGGTACAGAGAGGATAAACAACAATGCATGCTCATTTTCACTGACAGTTCAGAGTAAACAGCCAACCAAGCACGCTTGTTTTTGGACTGTAGGAGGAAGCCGGAGTTAGCAGAAAACAACAAGCCAGGATTCAAACCGGGAACCCACTTCCTGTCAGGTGACCGCACCACCATAAGCCACTAGCTAGCCTGGTCAGTGACATAATCTTACCGTTTTATAATCTTACTGAGTTCCAGTGTCTGGGACAAACAGAACACTGCTTGGTTTTAGCCTCTAAATGACTAGTGGAGCAAAGACAACTGAACCATGCAAAAAGGTTGCTTATAACACTGTATTTTACTCATACGAGTATGGAGCATCTCTAATAATCACAATTATTTCAGCAATTTAATCTTTAACCTACATGATTTTGCCCCTGAAAGACCAAAAAGCACTTTAGACAACACAGTTTTCTGAGGTGTAGCTACTTTAAAGTACACATGACAATGGTGCCACACTGAAGTGTTGAACAGGAGCCTCGGACAGGAAACCGAGCCTTATCAACAGGAAGAAAACCCCCATCCCCATCCTCAAAGGTCTCCAACAAGCATGTCTGTCATCAAAACTCAGAGGTGGCCTGCACGTCTGCTGGCAAAATCAGTGACGGCGCAGTCACATATCACCGAGCGAGCTGCAGAGTTTCCCACAAAAACACACAAAACTGCTTAGATGTCGTCAAGTGGAAATAAGATAATCACGTGCTTCGGACAAAGCAAAAGATTCAACCATTCACTGTTTAAAAAAAAAACATCTTTCACACAAAGGCTTAAGTTTCACTCTGTTTATATATTTAAAAAAAAGTAAATTCATGTACAATGATTTTATTTTTTAAATATCCATCTTCTGTTTCTCAGCTTTTTTCCAATAGACCTATTCTGGAGCAAAGGGTTAGGGTTGTTGTGTCATCCGTTGGACTTTGATGAACCATGGAGGAACGACATAACAACTGGAGAAAAGTGAACGAAGAACTCGCTAACTGTCACTGATAGATCCATGGTGTTTGAAAATTCAAATTTAAAACGAATTGAGAACTGAGCTAGGGCCAGTTTAAGTGTCTGGTGAGGCTCATGATGAATGGTGTGTTTAGTGACAAAGGGATGGGTGTAACATAAGCACAGATGCTGTTGATTATACACCTCTAATCTGTATAACAGTATACAATACTGGTTGGCATCTGAGGACGATTGTAGGCTTGTATGTGTCTATATTTGTATGTGACCTAATTAAGTTTATGTAGTCTCGATACAGGTTTATTGGAATCAAAAGTAAACCAGATGCTATTAATAAGATGATTGTATGGTGAAGACATTATGCAGCCTCAGAGGGTCAGAACCCATTAGGTTGGAAGGGTTATGTTATGTCAGGAAGGGCATACAGCGTAAAACTTCTTCCAAACTAAACATGGAAATCACAAGACCCGTGAACAGCGCTGTTAGGCACCGATGGAAACTGGGCTGCTGTTGGTGGAAGAAGGAGAGGAGGAAGGCGTGTCCATAGGCAGAGAGAAAAGAGAAGTAAGAGACTGGGGCTGAGAGTAGGGACTTTGAATGTTGGGACTATGACAGGAAAAGCTAGTGAGTTGGTTGACATGATATAGAGGAGGAGGGTGGATAATCTGTGTGTTCATGAGACCAGGTGGAAAGGTAGCAACCCTAGAAGATTAGGAGCAGCATTCAAGCTGTGTTATCATGGTGTATCTTGAAGGAGGAGCTTGCTAGGAATGTTGTGGAGGTGAAAAGAGTGCCAGACAGAGAGATCTGAGAGAGTCTGAAGATAGAGAATGAAGGTGTGATGTTCAGTGGTGTGATTGGTTATGCCCCACAGCTAGGATGTGAGTTAGAAGAGAAGGATGATTTCTGGAGTGAGGTAGATGAAGAGTATCCCTAGAAATGAAAGAGTAATGATTGGTGCAGACTTCAATGGACATGTTGGAGAAAGAAACACAGGAAGACAGATGGTGGTAGACTTTGCAAAAAGGATGACATTGGCTGTAATGAATACCTTCGTCCAGAAGAGGCAAGAACATAGGGTGACCCTGAGAAAGCAGATGACAGGGTGCCAAGAGAGGAGCTATGATATTGTATGAAGACGTCTGGAGTAGCAGGGAAGTATGTTAGAGTGGCGCAGGACATGGATGAGAGCTGTGAGACCGTGGTGAGGTGTCCTGTAGGTGTGACAGAGGAGTTCAAGCTGGAGGTGGGAGTGCATCAAGGATCGGCTCTGAGCCCCTTCTTGTTTGCTGTGGTGATTTACAGACTGACAGATGAGGTTAGACAGGAATCTTCATGGACTGTGATGTTTGCAGATGACATTGTGATCTGCAGTGAGAGTAGGTGGAGGGAAATTTAGAGAGGTTGGAAGGTATTGACCTGGAAAGGAGAGGAATAAAGGTCAGCTGCAGCAAGACAGAAGACGTGTGTGAATGAGAGGAACCCACCTGACTTAAAGTAAGTCAAACCAACAGAAATGTTTTGTGCTCTTATCAAACCTTGAGGACTTTTTATACTTTCCAGATGTCTCCTACAAAACTACCTAAAACCGTTTGACATCCATCTAGAGATATTTATAGTGCCCATTTGTGCTATTTTATGACACCATTAGCGTACAAAAAAAAAAAAGGCCCATATGCTTACGATATGCAGGATAATAATGGTCCTTCAAAGTAGCTAAGTGAACATTTGCATTCAGGTTAGGAATAATAAGAATGTGACCCAGACCACCTCTGAATGTGACCTGAGTTTACACCTGTTGTCCAGGACCCAGAACACATGTTAACACCAGGTCTGAATATGGCACTGAAGTAATGAAAACCATGTCTGTGTGTGTGTGTGTGTGTGTGTGTGTTTCAGGTTTTTCCTTCCTCATTAGGACCTTTTCTGTTACAACCATTGACTCTAATAGGACCCGTTGTCCTTACGAGGACCACAACCCTGTACTCATGAGACAAAAATGTCATTTCTGAGATGCATCTTAGGGTTAGGACTAAAGTGTGGATTGATGTAAGATAAGGTTAAACATAGATATATATGCTGGTAATGGTTAGGTTAGAGTTTCTAGATTTGGAGATAGCTATGGAGGTAAAAAAAAACAAAAAACAAAAAAAAAAAAAACTGCTCAGCTGTATTTGGTCTTTGTTGTCTCCAGCTGTCACCTTTGCCTCCACTTCCCAGACATGAAGTACTGGCAGTGCTGCTCTGCTTTCACTCTTTTCACTGCAGCTTTAATTCAGAGTCATTCAGTTGTGCACAACAACCATGAGACCAGATGATTTCAGATGATTCATCAAATCATTTTTCCAGGCTTTTTGACTAACTTGACAAAAGGTGGCAGGTATCCATGTTATATCCAGTCAGCAGATGCAGTCTATTAAATCCAGTTTTGGTACCGGTTCACTTCCTGGCAGCCGGAACCATGGTCGTGTTGTTCCCAACATCCTGGAAATAAAAACAAACCCACAGTGATCACATTAAATCTTGTGTGATTTATTGTTCTACTTGGTTTTTGCTTCCTTCTTCTGGTGACTGTTTGGTTGTGTTTAGACTCCAAATCTACTTGTTTAGATTTAGGAAATCATCATAGCGTTCAATAAAAAAAAAGCCAAATCGAAACAAAGAAAACACCTCTTGACTGCATCAAGCACATGTTTAATGGCTCTCTTCTTAAACAAGCTTCCATTTTATTGTGTTACAATCGTTTTGCAGTTTCACCGCATCTACTTTGGGCGTTGAGGGACTTCTTTTCAAGCTTATCGGACTAGTTGAAATATTAAAGGTCAGCCTTGTGTGTTAAAAAAGGAGGCAAAGGGTTACAGCTGTGACATTATGGGAGTGAGAACGAGTTGGAGAACCACCAGCTAACATGTGGGAATGCAAACAATTTGCTTACTGCTGCTCTGCAGAAATCATGCTTATTGAAAAATGCTTTCGACTTTTTTTTTTTTTTTTGATGGTGCTATCTTGGCAGATATGTTATCTGCATAAAGTCAGTAGTTCAGTCTGGAAAGTACTTAAAGATACAAGAAGTGAAAAAGTTTTTGTCATTCATCTGCATATTAAATGGTTGTCCTGTGCTTCTGGTTCTTTCTAAACCAGTTTATGAATCACTGTTTGTCTTAATACTGCAGTCGGTTTATTCTCACAATAAATCTGCATTTGGTGACCTGCTGGTCCTCTTAATTTGGAGGCAACTCACGTCTTCGTTTGCTGTGAGCTTGAGATGCAAAATATTATTCCTTTATATCTGCCATGGCTGTCGTTTGCTCTGTTTTTTAAGGACCATTTTCCCAAGCATTTCATCTCTCTTCTGCCTGTTTTTTTTTTTTCTGTTTTTTTGCACAATCTCAATCCTCCTGCCCATTGCTTTGCTCTCACCCACCCCCTCTCTCCCAGGCTTTCCTTGCATCCTTCTTCTTCTCTCTCGTGTACTGCATCCCAAGATAAACAACCTCTGTTCTGAGGCATGTCAGCTATTTGTTCAAAAAAGCTCACAAGCTTTTTGGAGGCCGTTCAGATCTGTGTCCCCGCAGGGAGGCAAGATTACAATTTTAGAGCTTTTCACAATCTCCCCCTCTGGTTTCTATTTTTCTTGGTCTAAGGGCCCCCCCCCCCACCCAACTCTCTCACGACTTGTTCATTTCTCACTTCGGTCTTGGTAATTCCCAGATTTGTGAGTTTTGACACCTTGCCACCTTTAAGTTTGACCTCATGTTCCTCCTCTTCGTCCAGTTTGAACAAATGAGGCCTTCAGATTCCTTTCTTGCTGCTATATGGCGATTTATTTCACATCATAAACTTTCATCACGGACTGATGATTAATACACTCAGTGAAGGATTAACACAGAACCACAAGTTCACAAGGCTGGTGTCAGCTTAGGTCTGTTTGATCCCACACATTCACACGCACACAGACTTGACCAGTTTGGCATCTGCTTATCACTGGCCTGTTTGGAAAAGGTTTCTTCAGAGTAATGGCTCAAAGTCTATGTTTTTCTGATGACAAGGATGCATGAAAGGCATGTTTATGTGTGCATCTGTTTAGGGACTGAGGAGTTCAGGCGGTTGGGAGGATGTCTGAAACATTTTCTCTCCTTTTTTTTATCAAAACCAGCACTTTTTTCTTTGCCTTTGTTCTTTATGCTCTGTTATCTTTTATATTGTCTCTTTGAGGGTGCACTTGTGACAAACACCCGCCCAAGCGCTGGCCTTCTGTACTGGCACAAAACTCAGAGATGTTTCACTTGATTCTGTGAAAAGACACAAAGGTAAAGCCACACATCTTTGTGTCCAACTTGCAAGTATATCACATCCGGAGATCAGATTCTCTTTATAGCCCACTCATGCACGCAGGGATATATCCAAGAACCTGAAGTTCGTGTTTAGGCCGCACCACCATTCCTATATGGAGATACAGATCACTATTTTGCTGTTCTGAGCATGGCGAAGGGGTAATTATCTATCGAGACAGAAAACAACAGAGAGCAGGACTGAGGTAGGGCAGAAGGCAGAAGCAGGACACCAGCTTTTCCTTCTTTGGACTAACAGAACCCACTTACTTTTTTTCTCCCTGTGGGCACCAGTGGGAGAAACGACTGAAAAATATATTGTGGGATCTTATCTGACTTAAAAATTCCCCCAAAAACCTACCTCCTCCCCCATAAGTAGGTGCATGACAACAAATGACAGCTTCTGACGTGCTTGTTAAACACTAGCTGTGATTTACTCCATGCTGGAAAGTGTTCAAGTTGCATTTGTGACCTCAACCAGTCAGCCTGTGGCTTGATTCCTAGGCAAAACTCGTCCAAATGCTCTTTGGAGGAAGAAAAAAAATACTTGAATGATGCTCTTCGTGTCATATGATGGATCAGCTGCATTCTCAAAGGAACAGGGAAAATAACCTCAACTGTAAACCCTGAGAAATTATACGTTTTTCTTTTTTATAGACACAGGCTGTAAATAAGAGATGGATAAAGTAACCGTAATCTCAGCTGTTAATTTTTAAACTATGACTTTGGGGGTTTTTGGAACTGGAAGTGGTCATTATTGGGAGTTACACTTAAAAACTGATTTGACAAAAATGTATATTGTTCAGAATTACAATGCATTAAATTATGGATTTTCTTTTTTTAAAGAAAGACTTGCAACACACAGAGAAAGAGTCAGTTCAGCTAATGGCATCAAGCGTTGTGAGAAAATTTGAGAAACTGATGTTTTCTAAATGGGAACCACAGTTGTTTTTCGAGCCGAAGCCTTTACAGAAGTAGAGAAAGTTGAACTTCATCAAAAGAACACTAGGATCTAGCTTCAAAAAGACATCAGTCTCCATTGACCCTCATTGTTAAGATGTCTAACTTTACAGCTGAAATAAACATATCCATGAGCCAGTATTAAAAAAAACACCTTTGCTCTCCATTGATTTCTTATACACAACAACTGTACGGTAGGTTGGTATTTATTTCATGAGGTAAAATGCTATAAAGCCGCTATTTTATGCATAATAAGTGGCATGTTTTTGACAGCTACATTGCAGTTTATGGTGTTAATGTATGGCTGTTATCAGGTTAGCTACTTAGCACTTAGCATTTTTGGTGAACTTGACATATCAGCTGCCAAATGAGAGGTAAAAAAATAAGAGGTAATCTGTTAATTATAACTGCTTATGGTACTAATAGACCTCTAGAATTTGCTCTGGTTTGGCCTGGAAGGGTCCTGGTTGCTAACTCGGAGCAGCTAGCCGAAGGTTAACACTGAGCTAATGGCCTATGGCCTTCAGCTGCCAGCTCGGTCAGTGTGGCCATTGTCTGTCCAGGCTGAAGGTCACCTTCACCCCCAGGGCCCTTCAGGCCAACGAGGATCCTTCCAGTCCAACCTGGAATGACTGAGCCACCTAGCCAGGCTTCAGCTAGCCGTTCAGCTGGAGATGCATGGCTCCAGCAGTTCCAGCAGTGCTCTGGCAGTCCTTGTTTCAGCTGTTGTTTCAGTAGCCACATTTGAAACGAGAATGAATGGACAGATTCAGAGCCTACTAATGTTATGCAAGGTTTATGGTAGTTAGCATCATAAGTTAGCATCAACTAAGCTAAGCAAAAATAGCTAGCTTGTAGTAACTGAGACAAGGTGGATGTGTTCGAACTTACTGAATGGAAGTGAAGCATCTTCAACAACAAAGGAAAAGAAGTCCAGTTGCCTTGATTCAAACCTTTGAGTTACCATGACCTGGACGACTGAGAGTCGATGCAAGCGTGTTACAAATGGAAGGTTACCATTTCAGATCCCCAGTCCTGTTGGATCCAGATTGTCCCTGGGCTGGACACTGAACCCCACACTGCACATTATGAAAACTACAACCCAGTGTCCTTGTCCCTGATTATTATGGTTTTTGGTATTTGATTTGGTCTAGCTTAGTTCTCTTGTTAAGTTCTAGCTTTGTTCTCTTTTGCTTTAGGACTCTTGTTTTGATAGGTTACCTGCTTCATTTTTAAAGTTCTCCCCCTGGTGTGACATTTCCTTTGTTGGTCTGCTCTGTTTTGATTGTCTACACTTGTCTCTTGTCAGCTCATCCTTAAGTGTGAATATTATATATAGTCCTGTGATTTTTCTGCTTCCCTTGCCAGTTTATTTGTTGTATATCTGTCATGTTTCCTGAGTCCCTGATTTCAGTAAGAGTTTATGATTATCCTGCTTTGACAGAGCTTTTGTATTACAGAGTTTTCATTAAAATAAAATGACTATATTGTTACTCTTGCTTCCTGATCTCCTGCATTTGGGTCCTCAGTTCCCGAAATTTGACACTGATTAATGGGAAGTATGTCAGGAAGGTTAACCAACATAAAATCTATGCAGAATTAATGTGCAGAAATTCATTTAATTCGATCCATTCAAAGCTTCAAACCCCTCCTTCAGAAATCGATGAGTGATCTCACACAAAAGTTTGTATATGCCCAGTGCCAGCAGGTGATGACATCCATTTTATGACAACAGTTTGTTCGGGTGTTCCCCAGTGCAGCTCCTCAGAGGCTTCTTGCTCTACATGTTTTAGATGTTTTCCCACTCCAACACACCTGATTCAAAAGAATGGATAATTAACAGACTTGTATGTAGACGCTGATGACAAGCTGATGTTTGAAAAGAAGCCTTTTGGAGCCACAGATGCTTTGGAGCCGGAGCCTAGCGGTGATGTCGCATTTTAAGGCTCTTCCACATTGGCTTCACATCTGGCAGCGGATGCCTTTACCCATATTTTATACAGTCTGTGATTACTACTTAGCAACTTTGATGTGGTACATATATAGCCATAATGATCTATATACTGGCAGAGTGGTGAAGTGGTGGTTAACACTGCCGTCTCAAACCAAGAAGGTTCCTGGTTCAAACCAGGCTGGGTTCTTGAATGTTCTACATGTTTGCAAGAGTTTTCTCCAGGTAGTTTGACTCCCTCCCACAGTCCAAACAGCATGACTGGTGGTCTATATTGTCTGTCAGAGCGAGCGGCATGTGGATTGTTTGTGCATCTCTGTGTGGCCCTGCGATGGACTGGCAGGCTCCTGTCCATGACGTCTTCGCAGCTGATTAATAAGTGGAGCAGAGCTGAGATAATAGTTAGTCCAAACAACCCTGTAGCATATTAAAAAAAAGAAAGAAGAAGAGAATAGTAAGTAGGATGGAGGAAGAGAAGGAGGCTTCACAAGGAAGTTGTGACGGGAATGAGCTGAATAAGTCAATCTTTCACAGACTTGAACGTCTGCATCCAGAAACTGAACCATTCACCAAAGTCATTTTCAAGCCAGCCATGAACTGTAACATATTTTCATTTGAGACCAGAGGCATTTTCAGGTAATGAACAACAGCCCTCTGAAATTATAAGTAATGGTTTGGAAAAAGTCTCCCTCTCAAATTGTAGAGCAACATTATGGAGTTATGCACTGCTACAACGAGTGTGTGTGCAGGAATAGTTTTGTTTTGGATACATTTAACTGTGTCTCCCTTCTTACTTGGTCCATAGATATACAAAGATTAAACATAAACAAGTTAATCTCCTCTTTGAGCATACCTTGAAAAACCCATGCTGAGACATAAAAAAAAAGGGCAGTTATTAGTTTCCCAAGTCCAACTATATTTTTAAGTAGCCGAGGGGCCTGTGTGTGAGTTTTGGACGTTGAGGCAGACAAACTGCCTGCCAACAGACGGTTTTATAAAGCACAAACTCTCACTTTCAAACTGAACCAAACTTCATTAGATTCAGATTCGCAGCCTAATATTCTCGTCTCTTTTGCAGTGGTGCAGTAAAGTGGAGATTTAGTGCCCGTCAGCAGATCCCTTTACTGTGGCCTTATCCGTTCCCCAGTGACCAGAGGGATTTAAATAAGGGCTCTCCGGCATTTAGCGGCCCGTCTGCTTGTTTCACCCCTAGAATAACAGCGGCTACTGTTTTTTTCAGGAGTCTGGAACCGAATGTGTGTCTGGGGAGTCTACAGTGGACACAGGTGCTCGCTCGGTCTGTCTCCCCCTCCAGGTTTCTGGTTGAATTATGTGTTCAGGGGGGACTGTTTTACTTTTTTTTTTTTTTTTTTTTTTTTTTAGGGGGGGAGGGGCCGTGGATCCCATAGGTCTTGTTTTCATCTCAACTTTTCTTCCCGATCTAATCTTTGCTCTCCAGTCTGTCTGAGGGTTTGGCAGCGTGTGTGTGTCTGTCCATGTGTTTTCGTGTGGATGTGAGTGAATGATTTGTACATGTGTGGAGCTAATAGCGGGGCTTTTGTGTTCCAGGGTTCTCATTAAAAACAAAAGGACATTATTGTTACGCCTGTCTCCTGACCTCCTGCATTCGGGTCCTCAGCTTCCAAAACTGGACACTGATAAATGGGGAGGGTCGAGTCCGGAAGGACATCCAACATAAAACCAATGCGAAATCGATGTGCGGAACATGAACGTCTCGTGTGGAAACCCCTAAAAAGAACAAAAAAAGGGCAAAAGGCCAAAAGAAGTTGCTTTATCTCTAAAGCATTCCAAGTGGTCCAATGTGTTTTGACATATCAAAGACCTGAGATCAGCACTTTGGTGTTTTCAAACTTTATGAGGAGCAGGAATCTGGGTCTGACCGCAGGAACGGCCCACACCCACGAGGTAGCCCCTTGTCAACCATAAGGTAGCCTAGCCCGTAAGAATTTCCTGCTTTATTGTCTATATTATTGTAAGAAGAGTTATAGTTTACAAAATAAACATCATACACCACTAAAGAGTTTTATACTCGTAACTGAGAGTTTTAGGCCCATAAAATATGTTTCCTGATGCTACGGGTCAAGTGAGCCTGAGGTTAATGTTCTCATTTACTAAGACTTCTTGCAGCCTCAAGAGTTGCTTCTTGATGTTAAGTTTTTTTCCATGTTGAACAACTGTAATATAACAAGTCAAATACTACATTTCAAAAGTTGTGACATCATGGATCCACTGTCTCCTCTTTACATCCTGATTTCCATTTTTGATCCCGTTTCCTATTTTTAAGACCATTTCTGTTAAGAGTTTAAGGGAGCCGAGCTGATACTAAACCGATGATGTGGAAACTCCACGGATCACCGTCTGGAAGAGAAAACCGTCGTGTGCAACTTTGCCGTCCATGACTCTGCAACAGTTTAAACCCAGCTCACACTGACGCCACTGGTGCCTTGTTCTCAGAAGTCATTTGTGAATTCTTGGACACGGTTTACAAAAATTGCGGACAACATTTATTTAGATTGCAGGGGGAAAAAATTCAGTAGATACCGCAACAACTGAATTCACAAACAAAGCTTCAGGGACTGATGCCAAGTTCTGGAGAACGAGTTTCCTCTGACTGTGATGGTGCTGAATCCAGCAGTAGAAAAGTAGAAAAAGCCACATATGCAAGTGAGTTACCACTGATATAAAGTTGATTTAAAGTTTGGCATGTTTCCTTTCTGTAATTTATGTTCTTTGTTGATCCTGCTAAGAAATTATTCATTAGTGAGTTTTTGTATGATCACATTCATGTTGTTAATGCTTGATATATTTAGAGGCTTATGCTCTTGAGTGTTGACTTTATGAGATATATATGATACTGACATCTTAAATCCGCGCTACCCAAAGGGATAATAGTCATCTTTGGACTGTGCACTTAAACCTAAAACTGTACAAAGTTTGCTTGTCCTCCAAAAGAAAACCGTCACACTGTAAGTATCATCACCATCTTTGATATATTACAAACCATAAAGGCCTGTGTTGGAAATCCCCACCATTCCTGGTTTTGCTTTACAAACCCCAACCCTTCTGCACTCCACCCTTCACCACCTCCTGCTGTACTCCCGAGCGCTCCTCTTTCACATACATCTGACTGTAGCCATACATACTGTACATGTGGGCTCGTCCAGCAGGGATGCGACGCTGATTAGCTTCCTGGCAGGAATGCTACCACCCGCCCCTCGCGTGGAAGCTAAGTTCCTCCCGACCGGCCCGACAGTGGGTGGAGAGCTGTAGCCGCCGCTGTTTGTTTGCACTGTGTCCTTATTTCCGTGAATTATGACATGGCAGGAAGCGTGGAAAGGAGACGGGACAATGGGCTATTGTAAGACCATATTTTATGTTGCTGCTAGGCTCAAACAGGAAAGTGCTTCAAGACGGGTGAAGGCATAAACGCTAACCTGCACGAACGTACAGGGGACAGGGACCCGAGCAAAGACCATGAGCGTAACCAAGAGCATCCATGGTCCTTACCTGAATCATTTGAATAAGTTCAGTACATCAAATGAACAAAAAGATATCACATATTGCACTGTCATTATTTATTTAACAAAAACCCAGTCAAAATGCAGAAGCAGTGTGTGATATACTAAGAATACCACGATCTAGCAGTGTATGAACACATCTCTCAGCAGCAAAAACCTGAAGTAAATGTTTTCTGTATGACGTTATCAGTTTCCCATGTCAGTGTGGAGGAATTTTGACCCATTTGTCTTTACAACAGTCCATTGAGGTATGCAGGAATTTGCTTAAACACATCTTTCTTTCAGTCCTGTATCACAGCATTTCAATCAGGCTGAGGTCTGGACTTTGGTTGGGTCATTGCGACACCTTCATTCTTTTCCTTTCCAGTCATTCTGTTGTACATGGCGCCCCACATGAGACTGTCCACGGGTTCCACGTTGGTGCCATGTGAGATGGTTGCAGCGGTTATGCTCAGCTACATGGGTGATGAAGCAGTGGGCAGTTCTCATGGGGCCAATCTGAAACAACAAACCCATGTGGGACCCCATTTTACAGCCCATTTATATCTCCACATGCAGATGTTGGCTGGGTTGTGACCTGCTTAGAGGCAACAAATTTAAGGCATGCTGTCATGTCTGTTTTTGGCTTTACAGTGATCCCTTGCCAATTCGCGCTTTAAGTTCCGCGGTTTTACTTATTCACGGATTTTTCAGAAATATAAAATATAATATATATATAATATAAAGAGGCTGTGAAGGTAACATAAAGACCACAGTTGAGCCTTTGTCTAGTTTCGCTGCAGTGCCTCGCTACTTTTTTGCGGTTTTTAAACATATTTTAAACACCTTATTTAGGCTCAGGGGGCTCTGGCTCCAGTTTGCGGATTTTGATTTTCGCAGAGGGGCGCCAGTCCCCATTAACCGCGCAAAAAATAAGGGAACACTGTATTTGTTTTACCATTTATTTTATTTTTCCAGAGAGACACTTTCTTCTAGAAACCCTTCCAAACAAACCAAACATGTGCATTTGTTTTCTAATTGTATAGTCCTGTCATCTAATGTTTAACCTGCTAAATGATGTCTATCGAGTCTGAGCCGTAAGTATTGCATATATTGACTTTGGGGTAAACTTGCTGGGACGTCCACTCCTGGGAAGATTTCCAACTGTCTTTAACGTCTTCCGCTTAATTATTCTCACTGTAACATCATGGACACAAAGTTGTTTGGAAATGCATGCATGACTTTTCCCAGAGTGATCAGTGTTAGCAATTAATCATTAATATAATTCCTGATGTCTTTCCCTCTTGACATTATGTTAACACCCAGTTGATTCAGATGCAAACTGCCAAAATTTCTCCACTTTAAGAAGAGATGATAACACTTACTGGCTTATTGTCAGTGTCATAATGTGTCAGCCTCTGACTGCTACTTGTCCGATTCATATGGATGAAACAAGGGTGTACTTAGTTTTTCACACTCTGCTTCTGCATTTTGGCTTTGTTTTGTTAAATTAAAATAAAGACATCTCGTGTGTTGTTCAGGGATTATCTACTTAAATCCATCTATCTAAATTTAAATCTTAATGAGGACCAGATGAGTTTTTTAATGATGTCCTGACACACAAAACCGTAGAAGTAGAGGAGTGTGTATTTTCTCTTTCACATAAATTATCATCATAAAGTCAAGCTCCAAATCTACCTTTTTTCGTGAATGAGGAGCAAAAACATTTCTCACTATTCAGGATTTTCACAAGTCCATAACCCGTTTGTTCTTCATATTGTAGCGAGCGCTGTTTATGAAGGAGTCATCATGTGTTATAATGGCAGCCACTCATAAACTGTGCAAGGAAAACACAATAAATTTGTTTTTGGGACATGAGAGCTCCGAGAATTCCTTGTAGATCTGACTAAAATGTTTGCTTTTTATCTGTCGTGTGTCTCCGAGTTGCAAAAGCACATTGAACATTTTGCTTTTACTATCTTGTTTGTCTGCCTTCTGTGGCAATAAACACTTCAGGCTGTTAAGGCCTGTGTGGAAGCTTGAAAGAATTTGTACCTATTTTCTCCACACAGAACAACTTCATGTGAACATTTCTGTTGGATAAAGTACCTGTAGAACCTGTACACAAGCCTGATTGTGTTTTTGGTTAATTTTTGTGCAGAAAAAAAAAAACAAGTTTTAGTTTATAGTTGACAGCTGAAAAATCTGGAGTTCACTAACAGTTCAGCGTCGTTGTTGCTCAACACCCGAGCTTTAGGTCACTGCACTCATCTTCTTATTTTTGTAGTGATTCAGAGAAATGCTCAGTCCCAAGAAAAGGAGGCAAAAATATTTATTGAAATGGAAATGATGGTGTGTAGTGTTACTCATTTTGAATGTGAACAGCACATATCTGTCGAGTGTGTGACTGTGTAACGCTGGTGGGGCCCACTAGAGATATAGGTGTGTTGAAAAATTGGGGCCTCACGTGGGACCGTCCATTGGGCTCCATGCTGGCACCACGACAGTCCCGATGGTTATGGGCATGAGCCCAAAATGGGTGTCTTATCTTTGACCCATTTTGGGGCAACCACATAAGCGAACCCAAGCAGACAATTACATATGGGCCCAATATGGATCCAGAGGGGAATCCCATATGGGGCCTCATTTTTCAGCCCATCTGTATCTCAGATGGACCCCACAAACAAACGCTGGCTGGGACTCTCCACATGACAACAACAAAAAAAAACATGCCACGAATGCTTTTTCACAGGTCTGGGGAGGTTGTTTCGGTTTGTGGTTTGGAACAATAACCATCGTGAAACAATAATCAAATTGTAGTTCTTCGATTCTCTGCTTTATTCTCATGATTGTTTCTACCTCCCCACATGTTTTTTAACAACAATTTTTAACTGTTTTTTTTTTAATGTTTGTACGGTGACCTTGAGGGTCTTGAAAGGCGCCTTTAAATAAAATGTATTATTATTATTATTATTATGTTCTCTCCTGCCAACAGTCGTTGGTGGTAATTGATGCAGTCGAACTTAAACTTATAAACCAACGTGCTTGTTAACTGTTTTTTGCTCATTTTTGTTTTTTTTTAAATGCCGTCATTCGCTGTTTCATGCAGCTGCTGCCACCGTTTTAATCACGGTTGAAAACGACATAATAGGGAAAGTTACTCGCCGCTCATCATTTAAGGAAAAGAAAACAAAGAAAGCACGTCTGCTTATGTAGAAACTGTCCAACACAAACACGGCGTCAGGCTGAATGAATGAGGTGAAACAGGACAGTAGGCCAGTCTGGTTATCGAAGTTACTTCCACCATGTCAGGGCCAATTGAAAAATATATCGAACAGTGAAACAAACATTCTGTCAAAGAAAGTAAAAGCAGTGGAGCTGTAAAAGCTTATTGAGCTACTGTGGAGGGACGACCTGCAGCTGATATGTGCTGGTAGTTGCAGCTACTTAGATTAACAGAAACCCATGAGAAAAAAAAAAAAAAAATTTAATGAGCGTTCCTGAAAAGGCGCATCAGTTTGGCGGTACACTGTGCTAGACCTTTCACACACAGCTGCCTGTCTCTTCATACACTCCAGCACACACACACACACACACATAGAAGACTTTTCATGTCCAAGTCTAGGCCTGTGACCCCGGCCACGTCACCTTTCAGGTCAGCGGGGCGACTCTGGCTCTGCTGCTGGATGATGGATGCTTTCACACTGACTGTCAAAAGAAGCAGAGGAAGGAAAAACATGCAGAGGAAGGCAGGCTATTTACAGACCTGAAGGTATGTGGCAGAGCGGCACCTTTTTTTCCCCGCGCCGTGTGTGCGCTGTGTGTCGTACCTCCGAACCTGTGAATCCAAAGGCGTGAAAACAGACACTTATATAAGCTTTACGGTGTGTTTACACAGTTAATCTGCTGGCTGGTGATGCTCACGGCCCAGATAAAAGCGAGATAAAAGCGAGGTCAGAACAAACGCAAATACGCGCCCGCATGTGGTACCTTTGAGCTGTGAAGAATGTCAGTGTCTGGACTGTGTGCTCTTTGCAAGTGGATGACTGACCTGGAAGAATCAACCCAAGACACACACACACACACACACATTGCTGTCCTTATTAGGACCCTCCATGGACTTCTATTAATTTCGTGTAGCCTCACCCAAACCCTAAGACTTATCTATAACCATTATGTTACCCGTAACTCTACACATATCTCCATTCACACCTCAGCTCTAATCTTAACCAGGACCCCAGAAATGTCTCATTAAAATCAGGCTAATGGTCCCAACAAGGTTGGTAATCATACCAAAAGAAAGGTCCTACTGAGGTTACCAAACTCAATGAAGCTAACCCCCCCACTGTAATCTAAAACATGCTCTACTGTTGTTCGGACACAACACTTATCTACGCCAGTGTGTGCTGGGTTGTGCCGTCAGTGTGATTTCATTCACCTCACTGTAATTAGCTCCCTATTTGCTTGGCTCCATGGCATCTAAATAACAGAGTGTGACTGTGGCGGTATGTTTTTAAGTGTGAAAATAGCTGTATCTATGTGTTTAGTCATTTGATTGAGGTTTCTATTTCAGTAAGGCAAGGAAAAAGCAAGTATTAAAAGTTAAATGATCCCCGCGAATGAGAACGTAAGCTGTATATGTCACTTTTGTCTTTAGTTGTGATGGAAATTCTTTGAAAAAAAAGCCTCCAAAAAATTAAAAAAATAACTGGCGTTTTTAAACTTACAAAGAAATGTGGCCTTCAGGGTCCAAATTAGTGTAAACAGCTGATTTGACCTAATGTTTTCCATTCAATGTTCAACAGGAAAGAGATATGTGCCATCTGCTGCAATGATTGTTTAGAAACTGCCAAAATCCAGATATTAAACACTTAATGGCCCTAAACATCGGCCAAGCAAGCTGTAAACACAATACTGGCACGCAGTAATCCTTTAAAAGTGTTTAGAACTTAAAATGTGTTTTGTTAAACTCTCAGGTCCTTTAGGAAATGTTCAGCTAAAGAGCGGTGCGTATTCAGAGCTTTTTAGATTTCAGAGCAGAGGTGGAAACAGTGAAGGAAGGGGATGTCATCATTTTTCATTGGAGATAAAGGTGACAGCAAACAAAGAAATCAGCGCTGCGTCCCGGTCTGAACTGATTACAAAGAGGCCAACATAATGATACAAATTCCAGCGCTGCTACAGGTTGAACAGACTCTGCGTGGTAATATACTTCACAGTGCTTTACAGCGACAGAGAGATCAGTGGGTAAGAGGTTTAGCTATTAAAGCAGCAGGTGGAAAGTTTTATGCATATCTTTGAAATAATGCAGCTCTTTTCCCTGTTTTTTTTTTTTTCCACCTCTCTCACTCAGCGTCCCTTTTCGGGGCCTTTCTCTTTTTCACATCTTTCTCCTCCTCTGTTGCTGTGATTTGCCTGTCTCCCTGTGGCCTGATGCCCAACCACTGCTGGGTAGCATTCCTCTCTCCGAGGCCAAAAGGAAGAGAGGGATCAGAAGGGGGAGAAGAAAGGGGGCAAATGGAAGGAATGAGAGGAAGAACCACAGAGGGTCTCACGTGTTATCGGTCTGTGACCTCGCCGTGGAGACGAGGAGCAGTTTCTGCGGCAGGCCTGTAGATTTCTGGACCTTTAATTGTGCCCTCTGGTCGTAAATCTTTCTTTTCTACTCTTGTGTTTACAGTCGCATCTATTTCACTCATGAAAAGCCTCTCACTCAGGCCACAATAAAACCTGCACGGCTTGATGAAGAACTCCACTTAAGTGCACAGAGCCACCAAAATGAACGCTGTTTGGCTTTCCCTTTCGTTCACTGGGAGAAATAAAATGCCATGTCCTGAAGGTAACTTATGATGCCTGTGCTGCTGCTGAGGTGCAAAACTAGAGGATTTGCTGAGAAAGCAAAATGAACTCCACCCAGCCCCGGGGCTCCTATTTCTTCGGCTCACATTTGTGCCTGTGAGTTGTACGGCTTCGTAGTGAGCGTGTGTGTGCAGGCAGTCCGGAGGACATTGTGCATTGTGCACGCGTGCAGTGTGTGTTGGTGTGTGGCATGTCCTTTGGGAACCGCTGGCAGATGGAGCACTCAGACTGCGGGTATGAGGCAGTTAAAGAGTTTGGTTCAGTCTGAAATTTAAGCCAGACTGCAACAGAAGAGCCACGCATGCAGTCCTTTCTCTTTCGTTTTCTCCTGTCTGTTTCTGACTGTCTCTCATTTTAGCTCATTTACTGATTTAACTCCAAACTATTCTGTCTTAACTTTTCTCTTTCAAAACAATGAACATATTCCTCATCACTGTTTTTTTTTCTTTAAACTGCGTATCCACAGACTTCATTAAAGCAGATACATATTTCAATACATGGCGTGAAACCAAGGATGGCCCGGATAATGATCTTTAATGTTATTCATAAATTTCAAAATGGCACATTACAGCCTTTTTAAAAAAGGTGATGCTGTTACCTGAGCTCTAAATGAAATGCTTGTGACACCTGTCCGATGTACACCCCTGCCTTTCAGCCAAAGAGAGCTGGGAGCTGGCTCCTACAGATACCTGTGACCCTGCACAGGAATGAGCGCGTATAGATAATGGATGGATATATTAATCAAAACACCACAGAGATAAAGAACAACTCCTCCTTTTTTGAACCATGCTTTTACAGCTGAGTTTATAGCAGCTGGTTTTGAGGCTTTGTCTGCCTGGTGTGTCTCTTTTGAAATCAGTGCCACAGTATTTTGTATTGGTATTCACTTGAGACAAATATATTCCATCAAAGAGTTTTATTATTTCATAATGTATCTCAATTAAAGCCACTCTATGTAGCACTACCACTTCTGGCCACATGGGGGTGGACAGATCTGTGTTGACAAAGACCCACTCGGAGCTAAACTGAAGGATTTTGCCACGATTCTTTCACATCTTTTGTCCGCAGCAGCCCCAAACCGTGTAGTGAACTGTACATTAAGCACTAAGTTCAATTCATTTTAATTCAGAAATACTTTATTAATCCCAGAAGGGAAATTAATAAAAGAGAGGGTTTTATGGGTTTCACATTTTATTGCAGCGTAATTCAGAAAACTAGTTAATCACAAGGGGCTCGCATATTTTTCTAACCACTGTATTTTAATAATACCAACTCAGTAGATTTAAATCTATGCGATAATAATAACATTTAAGTACTGCCTGATGTCTTCAGTTTCCTCCACACTCAGTGGTGCTGAGTCGGGATTGGCCGAGATGCAAATGCCCAGTGTCGGTACTGGAATAAACAGGATTGGTGCATTAGTCATTCCATATTTACAAAACTGAAAATAAATGATATAATGAATGATCAAATGATCAGTTTTCTGTTCACAGGTGTGCTGTGAATGGAAGCATTTTATGAAATCTGTCTTGAGTCAAACATGACTGACCTGGTTGGCATAAAAACAACAGTCCCTCTCAGTGTTACATTCAAATGTGAAGCCTCAAAGTCAAAATGTTTTCTGAGATTATAAACACAATACAATAATCTTTTACCATTTAAATCTAGACTGTGACCTTTTCTTCGTGAAGTTTAACATGCTCCTTCTACGCCTACATTTTAAGTTGAAACTGTTATAATAAACTGACCACAGGTGTGAGTGTGGGCATCCATGCTCGTTTGTCTCTATTTGAACCTGCGACTCACCTGTGACCTGTCAACGGTGAAACCCACCTTTGGCTCGCTGACAGCTGGGACAGGCTCCACCCCCCAACCTCCATCTGTGACCTTGAATAGCATTAAAGCAGGTATAGAAACTGAATGAATGAACATATGTTTTACAAGTGCCAAAACCCAAACATCTGGCCTTTGAGAGGTAAATTAAGTGAAACTAAAACAATTGCCTTCAGCTAAAGTTAATGAGGATACTGAAAAACAAATAAATGGGTTAGTTTACACATGCATATTAAACAGGGTAATCACGTCGAAAGCTATTTCCAGGAAACAGAATAAAAACAACACACATTTTTGCAGGCATACTGCTTCAGTTTCAATTACATTTTCCTCCGTTCGAGTACAGAGAAAACCTTAATCTTCACTTCACTCTTCATTAGACCTCCTCTTCCAGCTTCTCTTGGAAGCTGTTGGAAGAGTTCCTGCAGGGGCTATCAATCTGATGGAAACTTGGTTCAGGGGGAGATCGTGAATTGGCATCCAAAGACACTTTAAAATGAGTTGGGAAAGAGACACTGAATTATCTGGAAGTCTTTAAAAAGTTGTGCAATTAGACCAGTGGCTTTAGGCTGCAGTGGAAAATATTTGCAACACAATGTAATGACAGAGAAAGAGGAGAAGAAACGGCTGGACGGGAAACGAGGCACCGACACACAGAGCACTGGAATCAGCCAATGCCGCAGGCTTTAATACAATTATTTAATGCATTTTAAGGATTCTATCATTGTTTTTAATCTCAGCCGTTGCATAGAAAATGATTAACTTTGAATGTAGGAATGTGTGATAACTGTTTAGTCTCCATGTTTCCCTGGGTTGCAACCCCTGACCCAAACATCACCAAAGCGCCTCTGAAACCCATCAGGCATCTGCTTGTCTAAACTGCAGAGCTCATATACTCCACTCATCCATTCCCTGTATTAAGCAGAGCTCCACGAACAGGAGACTTTTCATCGGTGCAGACTCACACAGGCTGGACAGGCATTTCCTGTGGGTGGGACCTGAGAGCGAGAAAATCTTGAGCCAGGCACCTCAACTTCCTGTCTCTGTTAACACTGCACTGAAAGACGCACTGTCTGAATCTGCGCTGACTAAATGCTTTATCTGACACTTTTTTTTTTTTTTCAAAAGTGCAAAAGCAGACCGACACACAAAAGGGCAGGATCAGTGTTACATCAAGTCGAAGTCGAGGTGTGAGACATATTAAGAGGAGGGTGTTGTGGACACATGTTCATGTCATGCAAAAAATGAGTGTCATGTTGTATGCCTCTTAATGTTAACGTCAATCGTGCCTCTGACATAAAATAGTCAGCTGTGGAAAAGTCAGAAAAGCTTAACACTGACAGGCAACCTCACGAAACCTGACCAAACTTGCGCCTAGTTACGTTTGTGCCAGTCAGCACTTATTAACAGATCACACCTTGCCCTTTTCCCCTTTTCATTCCTGTTTTTCCTCAGCTCCATTCACAACGAAACATTGCCATGCCACTGGTGTCAGGGGATGTTTTCAGTGTGTGCATTCACATGTTTGTTGGCACCACAGGGTGTTAAAATAGGTGTGACAAATAATCAATGCCCCCACTTCCCCCAACTGGGTCAGCAGCTGCACCAAAGTGTTGGCCTTTGATAGCTGAAGTGATTCAGTGGGTGAAACTGGTGCGTGCTGCTTATGTGGAAGAGGATCTGTATAGAATTACATATGTTTAGGTCAGTTGTCAAGAATATCAGCCACAACATTAAAGCCACTCTATCAATACCATTTGTGACCACATGAAGCCATATACATTTGCTGTGTTGGTAAAATAGCCACAGACAATACTGTGCTGATGAGTGAGGACGGTCTTGCGTGTCACATCACTTTCTGCATTTGTTGTGTCTTACAGCCTGCTTCACACAGGAGAGCTGCAGTAACACTTGATTGTGGGCGTTTTTCGAAATGCCGTCATCATGCCAGTAAAGTTTTTTTTTCTGTTAGGTGCACAAGAAAGCCAGGTGCTTTGACACAGTCCCAGCCCATCTACAATTTCCTTGGCTAGCACCAAGTGTGCAACTGTAATTTCGATTAGCTGATGCTTGCAGGCCTGAAAAACTCGATCTTTTCTCAAATTCTGAAGGGAGCAATGCTTCCAACGTGACATGGAGCCACAATTCAGTCTGGCAGTGCTTAATGAAAACCCACTGAAAGTCAGTGAACAGCAACAATGTTGAGGCTGCCAATGTGTACATGTTAAAGAAGGACTGCACGAGAGGCTGACTCCTCACCTTGTGATATGCTGCCCCCATGTGGTCAGAAGAGGTATTGCTACATAGAGTGAGTTTAAACAGGGGTGGCCAAAGCTGGTCCTCGAGGACCGGTGTCCAGCAGGTTTTGATGTTTCCCTCCTTCTTCACACCTTGATACAAGTGACTGTCATTAACAGACATGTGGTGACGTGGTTGACAAGTTGATGATGGCCATTAATTAGGATCAGGTGTGTTAAAGCAGGGAAACATGCAAAACCTTCAGAACACCGGCCCTTAAGGACCAACTTGAAATATATTTAATATATTTAAATAAATATTTAAATAATGTTACAAGATTCAGCTGGACAACTCTGGGACTTCGCATTAGACCAAGTGACTGAAACAGTGACATGACGAGCTTCCACATTTATCATCATTGCAAAGCACAGCCACCAAGGGAGTGCATTTTATTTTACTTACAAGATAAAATGACAAGTTGTGCAATATAATGTCATGCCACAAATGCAAGGGTTTCTCTCCAATATACATCTTTTGTAAATAAAATATACATTATGTCCAATGGCAGATAATGCCTGCTCCCACTGGTCAATTTCTGCTTTAGTTAATTTTTTTGAGGAATTAACTTCCCTGCATGTTAATTAATAGACTGGGAATCTGCAAAATAGTCTTTAGAGCTTAAATATTTTAAGGACTCCAAACTACACATATGAGCATGAAAGATGTACATCCATGTAGATTCTGCTGTAGTCTTTGATCAAAGGGAGGTCAATGGTAAAGCATCTGGACTGGATTTTAAACTAAAGAGGAAAAAAAAAAAGAATGATGACAAAAGTAAATGTGGGTACAGTTGGATTCCCCCCCATCTAATGTTTTCTTTGTGGCGTATTTGTGCGTGCATACTGCCCCCTTTTGGCCCACTATTAATAACATGAGTCTTCACAAGTGAAAACGTTCAGTAACAAATTTATTGTTCAACTCATATTCACTCAAAACACCAAGGACTTTTATTTTGAAATTATTTACATATAAACAACTCCGCTCTGTGTGTATAAGTCAAACACCCCTATGATTTATCCACTCTAGTAGTTTTGGACTAAAACTTAACTTCTCATAATAATAATGTGAAGTTAGTTCGCTTATTCTCACCAATGGTGTTCATTTTTTCTCACACAGGGAATAAAGCAGTTCAATTTGCTCAGCATATTCGAATCCAGGCCTGTGGACAAACAACACAAGAACCCTGTTAAAGTATTGAGAGATGGAGAAAAATAAACAAAAACATTTGACTTACAAGAGTGGGATGTATCAATGCAGAAATTGTTGAATAAGACCTCTCTGCAGTAATCTCACCGTCCAGGCGTCTCCAGGATCAGGGGGATGTTGTCCAGTCTCGGCTCATTGACGATGTCTCGGAATGCTGAGATTCCAATGAGGCCTTTCCCAATATCTTCATGCCGATCAAGGTTACAGCCAAGCTTTCCTAAAAATTATTATTTATTTTTTTTAATCGCAAAGAAAAAACCAGAAAGAACAGGGAAAATAATTTACCAATATGATGCAATATTTGTCAGTCCTGGCTTTACCTTTGGAGTCATTGAGATGGACTGCTTTGAGATAGTGAAGCCCCACCTCCTGATCAAACTGATCAAGCATGGCCTTAACTCCTCCCTCTGCAGCCAGGTCATATCCTTAAAAGAAATAAAACACAAATGCAACACCAACAGTCCTTTAAGGCATCCTGTGCATTTCTACCTGTTCAGCCGCAGCACGTTTATGTAGCATGGATTTTAGATTAGTCATGGATAACTTTCAGGTTTTACTTACCTGCTGCAAAGGCATGACAGGTATCCAGACACACCCCCACTCTGGTCTGGTCTCTCACTTTGTCTATGATGCTCTTGAGCTCTGAGAACTTACCACCCACTGTGTTGCCTTGGCCACTCATGTTCTCCAACACTGGTTCCATGCGGGGGGAGAAAAATAAATAAATATGACAAACAGTTACTTCAACATCTGATATAATGAATAAATTCAAGACTAATCTGGCAATCATCCTTCAAGTTGGATGCGGTGTCTTGTACCTGTAACCACAGCAGGTGTTTGTTGGTGAGCGTGGTTAATAGCTCCTGCTATTTTCTGCACACACTGCTCCGTGGTGATGGTTCCCAAGGATGATCCAGGGTGGAAAGTTATAGAGGCTGAGGCCCAGGATGCTGCAGCGACTGAGCTCATCCACCAGCAGGGCCTGGCTCTTTTCAAACACATCTAGTTGTAATGTGGCATACAAAATGGTGAAGTTACGCCACAACAAATAATGATAATAAAAAGAGGCAAATGGAAACAACTGTGGGACGTTAACTTAGCTCCAGAGATTTATGGAAGATTGAGGAATAGTGAAGCCCAGAGGGTGCAAAAGATGGGGGGAAAAAAAGTAAATGATTTAGATAAGCATCTGACAAACCATCTTTTGGAGATCCACAGTTCATCAGGTAAGACCCATGAGGCAGGATGTGAGATGGGTCAAAACCCTGTAGAGCACATTGGTCCTGAAACTTCTCTGCAGCCGATTGGTCCAACGCAGGCCTCTTCCATGACCGCTGAGAACCCAGAAACAGTGCAAAACTGTTTCCACCCATTTCTACACAAGACTCCACTGCTTTCCATATTCCACCTGGAGACAACAGACACCTATGAACCCGTTTTATACACAGATAGCTCTACAACATCACAAATAACTGCCATACCAGTCTTTTCATTCAAGTATTATGTCCGTGTTGAGGACTGAAAGGAGTGACAATTGTGGTAATGTGGCACAGTCCAGTGTGACTGTTCTTCCTCTTTCACACAAAACACACTCTCTTTGGTTCTGTCTTCAACCTCAGCCGCTGGCTTAGGCAGAGACGCATCAACGTTTTTGTAAATTAGAAAAAGAAGCTCAGGGAATCTTGGTTGTCCCAGCCTTAGTCAAGAACCAACATCCCCACTTCTAGGTTGAAACCAGTCCAGGAACAAACAAAAAATGCAATTCCTCAATTGACCACTAGGAGCTGGCTACATGGGGAGGAAAGCCCCACTGATGTCCATATTCCATATAAAAATGCAATAACCGTCTTAGTCTCTATAGTTAGATTTTACATCCATGACAACTGTACAGGGGGTGAATTTTTTTTGTTGTTTTAACAACTCAGATACTCCATCAGATTACCAGATGGAGAAGCGTGATTCGTCACTCCAGAGAACGTTCCTCCACTGCTCTAGAGTCCAGTGGTGGCTGCTTTACACCACTGCATCCAACGCTTTGCATTGTACTTGGTGATGTATGGTTTGGATGCAGCTGCTCCACCATGGAAACCCATTCATGAAGCTCTCTGCACTGTTGTTGAGCTAATCTGAAGGACACATGAAGTTTGGAGGTCTGTAGTGATTGACTCTGCAGAAAGTTGGCGACCTCTTCACACTGTGCGCTTCAGCATCCTCTGACCCCTCTCCATCAGTTTACGTGGTCTACGTGGCTTAGTTGCTGTCGTTCCCAAACACTTCCATTTCCTTATAATACAGCTGACAGTTGACTGTGGAATATATGTTCTGTCGTGCTTGTGTGACCACCGTGACTGGCCATCGTTGGCCTGAAGTGTCTGAGGAAGATTCTTAGCCAAGCAGCCTTGCAAATCCAGTGTCAGCTACACGCAGCGACCATTTCTGATGTTGTCACTGAAACAACATTTGAAACAGGTCCCACTGCAGATCATTCAAGGACCCTTCCACGTGAAAGGATGGTGGGACTATCATCAATCATCCCACAGCTTACAGGCTGACAGTGGTAAGATTGCCCAACTGCAGCGCATGTATGAGAGGGAAAGACAGCTGGCGCCCAGCAAGTCGAAACAGAGCTTCGTTTGTCCTTGTTCCAGCTCTGGCAACATCATTTCAGATGCAGTTCTGGTCACAACACTAGAAATGTTTAGATTTGGTGGACAGATTTAGTCAAGAGGAAAAAGAAAAGTAACGACTGCTACTTTCCAGAAATGTGAAAATTCAAGTAACTTATTTTCCATTTCCCAGAATAGACAAGAAGGGGTGAAAAAGGGGAGATGGGCAGCACGTGTAAAGGACCCCCTCCCCCCATTCCTGAAGAAAGGGCAACATCAGAAGAGGTCTAGCAACTTTCTGGTCAGATCTTATGTGCGCGACACCATCACAGGCCGAGCAAGAGAACAGAGAAGACACATTCCTCTGCGTGCATCTTTCCTCACTTGCTCTAAATGGCTTAATGTGGAAGTAGACAGATACAGAAATAACTTCTGAGTCTTCGAACAGGAGATTAAATCAGGTACGACACCACGATCCGATTTTAGAAAGACTGATGAAACAGTTTTATGAGCACGGATATGCTTGAGCCACAAACATTCAGGTTAGGAGCAAATTAAAATGGTTAAGGAAGAAGTTCCACCAAGTAAACAGCAATTTTTTGTGTTGTTTTTTAGCTTGTCTGGCACACGGTGTACTTTATGGGTAATGTCACATATTACTCAGATGTCAAATTGCACTTTTGTTTCTGGAATGCTGGTTTTGTGTATGTAAGGGCATGTGTCTGCAGGAGTTTTCCGCCTTGCTTGGTCCAGCATGTAAGAGCCAATAGGCTAAAATGGAGGCTACCCGAGTGCCGTGGAACATAACGTGTAAGGTGGCAGCACTCACACTCATCTGGGGCTTTGCAGACCCAGAACGCTTTGCCTTTCCAGTTTCTTCATGCCCTTGTGACTTCCCCCAGTTGTTCCAGGCAAGGTAGCCAGGATCACCGCCACCTGTGCTGATCTTTTCCTTGTTGAAATGACGGGAACATAGCATGAAATTGCTTGTGAGGTTCAGCATGTCGACATTCTTGCCCATTTTGTCCTTCCCCTCACACCAAATCGGTGCCTTCCATGTTCTCTGTGCAGAAATTTTGTTTTATTTTGATCACTTTACCCACATCACGTCAGCCATGAAGGTATGGAATGTGTAGCTTCTTTGCTTGTACACTCTGCAGCATTACAGTAGTACACCGTGGTTGTTTGAAGTGAGAAAATGACGTAAAATGAATGATCTGCATTGCTCGAATTGGCTTGTTGCAATCCGGATTGGAAATCCAAAATCCAACAAGTTATGACTGGTGCTGCCACCTAGTGGATGAAAATAGCACAATCTTTGGCACTAGAGTATGCTCTATTGGGGGTACATCTTTCCATATATATTAAAGACTGTCAATATGGAAGTGACTCACAAAAATTTGAATTAGAAAAAAAAACATTAGATGAGACAAAACATCTGCATGATGCTTTGTGATTGTTTTGTGTCTCTTTTAGTCTGGGTGTATCCAGCCCTCAGGGGGTAAGTGGGGGGGCCTTTGACACATCTATGCCCCCAGTCACTTTGATTATGAACGTCCATGGAGATGGTACATCAACTATGAAAAAGGTTACATTAACATACCTTGAATACCAACATGAGCGCCAATGTATTTTATTTCCGTCACTCTTCCTCCTCCTGTCTCCCCTCTCCTCCGTGCCAATGTCCTCTTCTTCTCTTCCCAAAGCATCTTCGTTTTTCCTCTTCCTCGCAGCCCTTTTCTTCGGGCCCATTCTATCAAGAAAAACCGACGACTTTGTCGGACCTCTGGCTTTGGTGTTTATTTGTTTAACAGCCGGTACAGATTATTTCCCGAGACGCATGCACAGTTGTGTTAAGTTTGACTGCTGAAAGTTTATGAAGGTCAAAAAGCGTGTTTTATTCATCCCTCCTGACAGAAACCAGCCAGTCAGAAGGCTTCCACGCAGCTGCTTCGGGCTGCCCATTGGAGACGCTTCATGCTGAGCAGCAAAATGGCCGCCCGTCAACCGACTGACTCCACAGCGCTTTGAAATTTAAATTCTTCTGCACGTTCGGGTTTACACTATTGTAACGTTAGTACTTATTCACGAACCGGTAGCTTGTTACGCGTGTGTATTCATCATCTACCACTTACTTGACTCTCTGCTCAGGCGTCGCTCTCCTTGTAGCCTCGACGAATGCCTCAAAAAGATATATGAAAAAAAAAATCGCACTGAAGCACTTTAGCTAAGCTAGCTAGTTAGCTAGCACATCTTCATATGTGATTCCTGAGGTGAGTAACTGGAATGGTGCATACCGTATACAGATGTTGAACCGTGTCATTGTTTGTGTGCATGTGGAAAGACCGCCTAGTGTTAATGAAATGCCGGGCTGCGGTGCTTTCTACGGTAGTTTGCGCCATTGACCTGGCTACTTGTAGCTGCTGTCAGTCGGTAACGTTAACTTAGCTTATCTGGCTAATGCTCAGTAGGTGTAGCGTTTCTGAGCCCCAACAGAGCTGGACAGCCGGCCTTCTCAGTGTTTCATATTCAGTTGAGTACTTGCTAAACTTCGGCCGGGTGACGGCTGATCTCGTTAACTTGTAAATGTGTGGTATATTCTCTGTCCGTGTATTTAATGTGAGAACAAACCCACTCCTTGATATTTAGGATTCAACGGGCTGCTGGTGTTACAGTTCACGGAAACCTGTAAAAGAGGGACGAGGGTTGCTTGCTGTTTCCGTTTATATTCGATTCTGTTCGTGCGATTTCAGTCGCCGAGGTTCCGATTATTGAAAACGCCTTTTCCATTTTAGTTTACCCCTCGTCTCTTTCTACTGTAGCCTCGGCTTTCTTTACGCTGATGAGTTTTGGGTGTCGTTGACAGAACCGATGGCAACATAATCTGGCTGAGTTCGGGTTCGGTGGTCGTTTAATAGGTTGCTTTAGGTTTGACAGATAGAAATAATATCATAATCAGGTCTGACTCTCCAGGCCCGGGGTCAGAAATACTTCAGGAGTGATGACAGCTTCGTTTTCAGTCAGTCGAACATTCCTGCCTGTTGTTGGAAGTATAAATGGCTCTGAGCAAGAACGAAACCGAATCAGGACAGACGCAGCCCAAGCCCAGCACTTCTCCGAGCTCAGTTCAGTTAAGCGATCTCCTCTTCTTAATAACCGACATCTTTTCTTAAAATGTGTGAATCTGGGCACAAATGTTATATGGCATTTTGGTTATTTCCATATCGTGCTAGAGCAGTGTTTTGTATCATTTTTTTTTAAAGCATTCCTTTCCTTCTGACATAACACAAGTCGAATCAATACTTGCATGGATCCACAAAACTCATATCAAATTGACAAATAAGTCCTGAAAATGTTTCAAATATTCTGACAGAATCATTGATAATGTTTGCATAGGTATCCACTGCTAGAACATTGCATTCTGATTCTTATGACAGTGCATTCTTTGCTGCTCTTGGGTTGCACGTCATGCTGTCAGAAATCCTTAAGGTTGATTGCTTGATTGTCTGGTTTTCATAGCCTAATGTAGGATGAGTCATTTTGCTGACAAATCAAGCCACTTGTAAAGGCTCTAAATGAAGTGAACCTACTAATGTGAAAGCTTGCCAAACTTTTCTTGCTTGTATGCACAAGCACTTTAGCCTAGCCAGCCATCCTAATTCTTTTCTTCTTTGCCATTGGATAAGCACACAACCAGTCGAATCAAAGGGAATCGAAGCATGTGATGTAGGCAGACCCACAACCAGAATAGTGTTAACAAAAGACATCCAAAATCGTGTGCAGTGGAGTAGGAACGCCAGTGAATGGCTTTTGTCAGTTTTGCAGTAAAAGCTTGTTGATCCAAGGTGTTATTGCCAATTCTGCAGCAGTCTTGGTTGTTTTGAACTGTGGCTCTTATGCTGTATTAGCACTTGAGATTTTAACTCAGAAACTTGAGCAAGATACATGTAGATTTGAGTGAAGTGAATTGACATGACTGCAAGATGCAAGTGCATGTTTGAAGTTTGACTGTTCAGCCTTCAGTCGCTGTTTTAAGCTGAAAATTTAAAAGTATAGTTCAAACGGACATTGTGGCTTTATCATTGATAATTTCTAACAATGAGCATGCAGATATTTACTTCTTAATATGCTGTTTCTCCTCATCATGGTGTTGGGTAGGTCCTTTTCTGCTCTTCAAAGGCAAGCTTGAATGCAGTTGTATCGAAAGCTGGTAAAAACATCTCAGCATTGTTAACCTACCATTCGCACTGGAATGTGGCTTTAGACACTCCTGTATGTGTCATCACATAAATGCCGCCCCCACCTGTTGCGATTGGTTTGGTACATTCTGTACTGTTGGAAATGACTGAGAATGTGAGGGGCACGAGACCCTAGTCATGAGTGAGGGTGTTTTGGAGAATGTCTGGTCAAGCTGCAAGGACTCTGCTCGCTGCCTATATTTTCGAGCAGCATTGAAAGTGCTAGCATCCCTCACTTAATCTAGCCTAATAGTTCATTTGGCGCTCCTGACGGCAGGTAGCAGCCTGTCATATTGTTGTTTTCCATCAATACTCACCATCATCCTATTAACTAATCATAAATGACATGGTGGGAATTGGTTCTGTACTTAATTTTACAATTATGTTGGCGTTACAATTTAAAAGTTACAAATTGTACATGAAAAGGTGTGCTTACTTATTGTGAACTTCCTACCACGTTTTCAAATGTTCTTTGTTTCTTTAGAAGAGAGGAGTATCAGGTCAGGAGCAGCAGTTCATGGAAGACAAGAAAAGGAAAAAAGACGACAAAAGGAAAAGGGAAGCCTCTCAGAAGGTGAGCTTATTCGTTTTGTTGGTTTTCAATTGAAAGTATGACCCTTGTTAGTGCATTATAGGGGCCTGATACATGATATGGGGGGATTTGCATATTTGCAAATTGCACTGATGTGACTAAACAGTCCCAGTTTGGAATAGATGGTATTCACATGACATCACAACTTCTGGGTTATAAGCCTTTCGTCATTTTATAGGTCAAGCGATCCTTACATGAAGACTGTACACATGCAGTGTGTAGTGAGAGTGTTGCTTACGTTCTGCACTAAACTGAGCTTTTTGAGGCTGAAATAACCATTGAATTCACTAAAATGCCACATGCATTGCTCATGGCTGCAAGAACAGATCGTATCCCTAAGTGCAGCGAAGTTTCTACAGATAACCTAAAATTAGAAGTTTTCGTTTTCATATTTTCCGGTAAAACAAAGTTACTGCTGTTCGCTACAGCTAACATTGAATAGGGCCCTATGGAATCCGCGATCACGGAATCGCGGAATTGGAGATTAAAAACGGAATTCACTCTAAATGTGCAATATGACAGAACTGAACGGCAATTTGCGTAAACCATAGACGACCAGAGCGTATTTACTGGGAGGGCACCAACTATCTGGGACTTTCAGGTAGCCGGAGTGTTCACTTTCTACACAAACTAGTTCAGTTCATAATTCACAGAAATTAAAATAAACTAGTACAGTTCATAGTTCACATAAATCAAAACGAACTAGTTCAGTTCATCTTTTCAAAAAATGAACTAAATAGTTCATTTTTAATTCTTTTTTCTTATTTTTTTTAATGTTGCTGCGAGCAATTATTTGTCAAAATGATTGCCACTGCCCATATACTACCCCACCACAAATGGCAATTATTTTATCCATTTTATCTGTCGAAAATTGTGTCCAATTCTGAATTCTTAAACAACCAGGGTTCACGTTAGCTTTGAAGGGACAGCCCATGTAAACTGTCATTTCCCTTTCAGCTTCTCTCTACAGCAGCCATTCCCAAACTTCAGAATACCACAGGCCCAATTTGAAATGTGAAAAATATACGCAGTCCACCCAAACCTTTCATCACAACTATGATCACCAGACAGGACTAGAAGCTATGTTATGATATTAATGTGAGGGGTCAACAAATAGGTGACACTTGTCATATTAAGTTAAAATGACAGTAAAATAACTTAACTGGTTTGTTTAATTTCATCTTAGTGTTTTTTTTTAATCATTTCATGAATATTTGACAGTTATTAAAACTGCCCACACTTCTCATCTTTTTAACCTCTGACCCATTTTTATGCCATATATATGTATATATATTTATATATATAGTTCATCAGGCTATGAAAATGATGAGAAAATACATAATAAAATGTACTATGTCCCTTGCATTGACCTGCGTGGTAACAGTTATCATGTGATTTGAAATGTTTATGTTCATCACAATGCAGGGCAAATGGCTCCTTGTCAAGAATTAATTAGAAATGTTTATTTTGTTCCTTCTAGGTTGCAGATCAAAAAAACAAAGGTAAGAAGCTCTGTTCATTGTATGAGCATATACTTCTACATACCTGCTTTGTGTTTGCTTTGTTGCCAAAGGTTTTTTGTTTGTTTGTTTCTAAGCTATGTTATCTTGTACCTATTAATTGCATGTAACATTCGCAAAATGAACACGGGATAACATGCAACCCTTTTTTTTTTTTTTCATATTTGTCTGTGTTTTGTAAACTTGTTGGGCTAATTGCATTGTCACTATCTTAGCTGAATTTTCTGGCTGACTGTTTCTGTTAATTAAGCGTCACCTAGCCATATCCGCCAGTGCTTATAACTACATACTTAAATTACAGGCCAACAGTTGATAGATTATATGATATTCCACAGACTGCACGAGTGTGGGTATATCATTTGTTAAATTAAAATATCATGTCATGCGCAGGTGTTCGTTGCATGTTGAGGCTATTCAGATGTCCTTTCATGATTTTTTTTTTTTTTTTTAGGCTTTTGAACTTTGTAAAGTAGCCCTGAAAGTGTCAGTTAATGGCAACGATTATGATCCAAGCACAATCCAGATGTGCTTGATTTAGTAGGTTAGAATTAAATGATTATGTCACCTCCCCTTTTAAATATTGTAATGACAGGATTCTATAGATATTATTTACTGTCATGAATAATATTTATTTTCTTTTTTGCATTGCATTGCTGCAATTAATTTCATGTAGACTATACTGACTCTACAGGGGTAATGTTTACATTGTCGTCTACTTTCAATTTAGAGAGGGTTTAACTGTGGTCAACTAAACATGTCTTGTTGTGACACTACAATCAGGTTAAACTTCATTTTAGCCCCAGATTAAACTTGAAATGTTGTGGTTTAAGTAGTACCTTGTTTGACCAGTGCTCAGTCAGCTGCAAGCTAACTGACTATGTAATTCGCCCCGTGTGTTGTAATTTTTAAAAAACATGATAAAATCAACATGCTTAGACCCAAAGCATTTGCATGAGGCAGTGCCTTCTACTTTACTCCCATCCTGTTACATTTCATAACAAAAACAGTTCAAACATACATTGAGAGAAAATCAACTGTGTATGTTTTTTTCGAGATGCATTTGGTGAAATTATTACTATTTATTCATCCATATTACTTGGTTTATTGCCCTTCTTTCAGTGCCAGACTTGACAAAGCCGGCCTCTACCCACTCTCCTGCCACTCAGAGCAGCTCTGCCTCCCCCAGCCCTGGACCCCATCCCTCTGCTTCTCCAACCCCAGCAACCTCAGGCCCTGGCAGTGCTGCCACCCCGTCTCAGGGCGGCAACAATGCCAAGCGCCTGGCAGTGGCCAACGGACAACCCAGCTCCACCACCAGTTCTTCCTCCACCGCTGGCGGCCCCAGTGCTGCGGGGAATAGCAGTACAAGTAGCGGAGGCGGAACTCAGGCGCCTCAGCAGCCACCACGCTACATGCCAAGAGAAGTGCCGCCACGATTCCGCTGCCAGCAGGACCATAAGGTGCTACTGAAGAGGGGTCAGCCGCCACTGTCCTCCATGCTGCTGGGAGGTGGGGGTGGAGGAGGGGATGGTACAAATGCAAACATGGCTGCTGTCTCAGGTAAGTGCTAGATCAGATTGGCCAGTAATCCAGAGTTGATGGTTCAGTCTTTGTCTTTTTCTGTCCACATGCTTGACAAGAAACTGAGATTAAGAGGTTAAAGGAGTACGATATTAAAGGGAATATTGTGGAATTTGATTTTACAGATTCTGGCATGGCATCGTCCTCCATGACCCCCACCTCATCATCAGTTGCTGCTTCTACAACTATTTCCAATTATGCAAATTCCATGTGGGGGTCAAGCTCAGGCAGCCAGGCCTCCTCTCAGGGCAGGGAGAAGGTCATCGTTGATGGCAACGACCTAGAGGAGTGGCCAAGTATAGCTGGCAGCGATGGAGGGAATAGTGGAAACAACGGAATGCCTGTGAATAGCATCAGTGCCTCTGGCAACCAGTCCTCACCCACTTCCTCATTCCCTTTGCCCAATGAATGTATGCAGTCGTCCAGTAGTGTCGCGTGGGGGACGACTGCCTCCCAGGGTCATCTTGGAGGAGGTACTGCCGTAGCTGCAACTGGGCCTCTGCTACAACAGCCCTCCTCACTTTCCAAAGTCCCCACTGTGCCAGGGAGCCATGACGCCAGTGGCCCCAGTGATGGTAGCAGTGGGATTCCAGGTGCCAACTTCAGTCCAAATGCCAACCCCTCGGCCTGGCCTGCCTTGGTGCAGCAGGATGGCCCCGCTGCTGCTGCAGGTGAAGGACTGACTTCCTTTCATCACCAGGGCTCGGGAGGGTCTGTCAACAACTCTGCTTCCTTGGGGCTGGGAGGCGGGGCAGTTGGGGTGCTGGGGAGTCACCCATCTATATCTGTGAATCAGTCAAGCACCCATCGGCACCAACTTCACCAAATGCAATCTAGAGACAGAGAGGTGGGAGGAGGGAAGTGGGAGAGTGAATCAGCGGGACCAAAAAGTGCAGGGGGAGAAAGGATTGAGGGAGGAATGGACCATGGTGTGGGAGGAAGTGGGATAAGTGTGGGAGACCACAGCCTTGCTTCCTCGTGGAGAGGCCAGCCTTCTTGCCCTGCAGCTAACTCCAAAACGGGTGCCTCAAGGACTGATGGATGGGAGGCTGGAGGAGGTGGGGGAATAGGAGCTGCTGAAGGGGATAAAGGGACCTCGGGTTGGGGATATCCTTGTTCCACAAGTGGGGTTAATGCTTGGGGCAATGCTGGGAATGGGGGAAATGGTGGTCAAACCTCCGGGGTATCTCAGGGAGGGTGGGGGTTTTCAGGGGTAGGAGGTGAGAGAGGAGTATCTGGTAGTGACTGGGGTGGAAGCTCTACTGCTGCTGGTGGAGCTAATCCAGGAAGCGAGGAAATGGGAGCTTGCAGTAGTAATAGCAGCAGTAGTGGAGGAAGCACAGTGGGCAACCCCCCTGCTGCTTCCTCCTCTTCTTCAACCACCACCCCTACAAACAGAGCCTGGGACAATCAGAAAGGAGAGAGTGAAACAGGGGAATGGGGTGAGGGGGTAGGACAGGGAGGTCATGGAGGATCCTCATCTAGTGGTGGAAATTCCAGAAATGGAAGTGCGCATAGTAGCAATCGTCCTCGCCGACAGGCAATTAATGCTGAAGCTGCCTTACAGAACCTGCTTAATCGGTCTGATTTAGACCCCCGGGTCCTGTCCAACACAGGGTGGGGCCAAACTCAGATCCGACAGAACACAGCCTGGGAAGTTGAGGATAATGCTGGACAGAGCAAAGGTGGAACTTCATCCTCTTCACTGAAACACCAGACTTCTGTTGGTGGTCCTACCCAGTATTCTAGTGGACCTAGGGCCCTAAGCACTGATTCTATGGGTCCAAGGGTTAGCCCCTCCCTGGCTCCTTCTACAGGGTCTTCTGGAGAGGGGTGGGAGAGCAGTAGCAACAGTAGCAGTAGCGGGACTTCTTTGTCTGGGAGAGCGGCGCCACCTACGTGTTCCAACATGAGGAACTTTGGTGTTTCACAGTCAGGGCCACTGACTACAACTGCACCTGGTATGGGATCGGGGGCCATACCTGGGGGTGGCCAGCAGACTAAGGCTATGGGCTGGGGTGGAGGAGGAATTGGGTCTGCAGATGGCCATGAGGCCAAAGGTTGGGGGAATGAGGAATGGAGAGGTAATAGTAGAGGAGAGAAAGGAGGATGGGGTGATATTGGGCAGCAAGGTGAATCAGTGAGTGGAGGTTGGGGAGGAAATCAGCAGGAGAAAAGGACAGGGGGGTGGGAAGAAGTTAGGGGGGGTGAAGAAGGAAGTGGGTGGGGATCAGACCCAAAGGGGGGGTCAGGCAAGAATTGGGGTGAGCAAGACTCTAAATCAAGTAATAGTGGTGGAGGTGGGTGGGGAAATGAGAGGAGGAATGGAGGACACTCAGGTGGGGATTCAGGTGCCAGTGGTTGGGGGAATTGGGATGAGAATGCTCCTCGGCGAACCTGGGGAGCAGGCGACACAGGCGTAGGCAATGGGGGAGGGGGGGTTGATTCTGTTGGAGGCATGGGGTCCAAACCCCATCAAAACTGGAGTGGAGGAAACAAAATGCATCAGATGCCAAACTGCCAGACGGCCTCTATATCAGGCCCACAGGCACAACTGCAACAGCAACAATCACAGCCCCGCAATCAGCATCCACAGATGCAGCAAGCATTGGACCAAGGGGCTATGCAAGGGGGCAATGGGAGGAAACTCATCTCTCAAACCCAGACACACAACCAAAGCTCAGGCTGGACCTCGGGACCCATTCCTAATGTCTCTGGAGGTGGAGGAAGTGGAGCTGAGCCAAGCGGCTGGGAGGAACCATCACCGCAGTCTATAAGCAGGAAGAATGAGATAGATGACGGAACATCAGCATGGGGAGACCCAACGCATTACAATTACAAGCCGGTCAACCTGTGGGATAAGAACAGTGGTTCTGGTAGCCAGCAGCAGTCACATGGTCAGAGTCAGAGTCAGCCTCAGCCACAGCAGGCACCTCCAACACAGCCCCAATCTACAAGGCACGCCACAGCGATCGGAGGTAAAAGACACGTCACTGGCTATGAATCTTAAATGTTTCACCTATGGGCAGAATATTAGTAACTGACTTTGGTAAAATTCTTAGAGTTTTGAAAAAAGATTACTTTGGAATATTATGGTCTGTCTAAAATAATTACATCGTTGGTGGTAAATACAAATTAACCAAACTATAGTATGTGCATTTACATCTTAAAATTTGTAGTGGTAGTTTTCCATTTGAAGGTAATATTGATTGCTTTTTGAATTGTCATCCCTGTTAAAGTGGGATTTTAAAGCATGTCACATTAGTCAAAGTCCCCAAAACGTTCAAGATTCTGTGCTGAAACAGCTGTTTTGCAACTTATTCAAAATTTTGTGTTGTGGTTTAGTATAACTAAGCAACAACTTAGTCATGACAAGCACTGTAATTTAGCCAGCTACTCACTCATTTCTAGTACCACAATTATAGTAGTCACTTACAGTACTGTTGCTTCAATGAGCCTTACAGTGTAGTTTAGCCACTGTAAAATAAACATCGAGAGTAAATATGACCTGTGTGCTGCTATAGTTGTTGACCATATGCTTTGATTCTGGATCAGATTGCAAGACTTTAAGCCAAGAACTTATTAAATAAAAACACAAAGATGGGAGGAGCCATAGAATTGTACCAGTACTAACCTCCGTAACCTATTTTGACTTGGAGACCTCTTTGGAAAATGTTTTGTAAAAATTGAGGGTTTTCAGGAAAACTTTTACCTATTTTAATGGTATTTCAGCCTCTAGTCAAATTAGACAGATGAAATGTAAAACATTTTGGGGGCTAAACCTTCTGCTTTTACTATAATTTGCTGACTTTGTCATTGAAGGATATGTGAAGCATTTGTGTTCTCAAATGTTTTATGTTAGCAACTTTTCAGGTTTGGAAGGTAGTCACACAGTGTATGTGTATTGTTTATGAATGTACTGACTATGAAATATCCAGATTTAAAAATGCACAGGCTTTATGACGAATAAATAATGGCAGATTAAACTATCGAATGTACAGGCTATGAAATGTACAAGCTAAATTGCATGAACAAAAATAGGACTAAACTATCTGCTGTGCTGGATATATGGGTTATGTTACATACATGACAGACTAAATATTAAAAAGATATAAAATGTACAAGCTATGCTACATAAGTAATAAACTACAAATAAAACTATTGAATGTACATTCTAGATTTGCATCGGGATCATAAAGTGACATCAGACTATATTAGAGTGGGTAATGTTTCTATCTATAGAGTTCTCATCCTCACCTTGTCCGTGTGTGTCTGCAGAACCAACAGGCTGGGGGGGGACTTCTCCAGCTAGTCCTACAGTAGACAATGGCACGGCAGCTTGGGGCAAACCAAATGACACTCCTACTGGCTGGGGAGACCCTGATGATTCTGGAGGAAAAACAACATGCTGGGGAAACCCCTCTTCAAACTCAATCAGATCTGGTTAGAAAATCAATTGAAAATTAAAACAAATGTGCTTTAAAAATGACTGAAAGTCATTTCAAAGTGAATAACAATTTTACAATATCTATAAAAGTTAAAGTGACATGTATGCTAGTTTGTTTAAACTAATTTAGTTTTTGAAACACTGTCATGCTTTAGTTAAAAAAAAACCCCAAAACTGTGTGTCAGTTTTGTCATCCGATTACTTTAATTCACTCTCTTCTCCTTCAGGTTCAAAGTCTATGCAAGATGGCTGGGGGAGACAAAGAGAGCTCAGTGACAGCCTCGCGTCACTCGAGCTGGGAGGATGAAGAGGAAGGAGGTGGCATGTGGAATAGCACTGGCTCCCAGGGAAGCAGCTCCTCTTGGGGACAGGGAAGCAGTGGAGGCTGGGGACAGGGCCATGCTGGGAAGAAGCCTGGCAACAAGGTGGGTTACTGAAAAAAATAAATGTTTACAGAAGGCAAAGAAAGGGAAAAGCTCACCCAAAAAAAAAAAAGTTTTAAAGCAGTGGTTCTCAAACTTTTAATACTGCGTACCACCTGAGAAACTATTGAGCTCTCTGCCGAGTACCACCATGATGACCAATTTTAAAATATAGCCATATATGCCTTCTCAATTAGCTTTAAACACACAGGAGAGATGTTTATTCCTTATTGTGGTTATTTATTTTTATCCGAATTTCATTTGAAACGTATATTTATAATGCATTGTCATGCATTGACAAGTCATGACGTTCCCCCGCGTACCACCAGTGGTACGCGTACCACAGTTTGCGCACCACCGTCTTAAAGGATTTTTCAGTTGTCAAAAAAAAAAATCTTGCCCACAGACTTTTTAGTAGTTTAAATTGTGTTAATCAGTACATTTTTATTTAATACGTACATATTTATATATAATTCTGAAATCTTTCTCTGTTTTTTTTTTGCATTTTTTGCTAGGGTCCACTGAAATCTGGTGGAGGAGATTCATGGATGAGCCCCATCAACAGACAGTTCTCTAACATGGGGCTTCTGGTAACATTTCCCAGTATTTTTTCAACACTTGAGTTTTGGCCCAGCTTTGTGCATTTTTTTTTTTTAAGACAAACGGAAACATGGATGCTTATCAAGTCCCAAGTGTCCTACATGGTGATGGTGCTCCGAATAGTGATGATGATTATAGCTTTTTCTCTTGGACAGAACGATGATCCCAGTGGCCCAAACATTGACCTGGCTACAAGTTCTCTTCAGGAGAAAAAGATGGAGATGGAGAAAAGAAGCATAGGAATGATTGATTACAATGGAGATTTGAGAAAAGGAGGAAGAGGAGGAGGAAGTGGAGGAGGGGTGATTTATCGTCCTCCTGGGTCTAAAGAGGCAGCACCGGGGGATGCTGGGCAGTACTATGACAAGGTAATCCCTCACTTCCATGTTGTCCATCTTTGTCTCTTATGTCTTTCTCACATCTAGATAACATTTTATGTCCTTTATGGCTATTTCTTTCCTCCTGTGATTCTACTTTCTTCCTACCTTTTGCGTCTTCCCAATTTCTCCTTTCCTCCTACACCTTTCATCACTACTCAAATTGGTCTTCCACTGGCTATCACTGTGACACCCCTTGCATTTGATCAATCAGGATGGGTGCCTTGGGGAGGAGGGTCCTTGCTCTCTGTACTCACCACCCACTGCCTACAAGCCCCATACTCTCTTCAACCACTCTATCCCCTTTAGACAAGTAAGAGAATCACTCCTCTTGTTTCTGTCCTTGTAGTTTTACATTAGGTTCCTGTAGTTTTTTGTTCACAGGATTGTCAGAAATGTACCCCAAATACTTCGACTGTGATGTCACATTCTGCTCAGTGACTTATGTGTACTGTGTGTGTGCATCCGTGCTATTATACGGCCCTTTCTTTCAACATTTCTTTCTTTCTTTTTTTTTTCCTTTTAAATTAATTAATGTATTTTTTTTTATCACAGGGTGGGCACAGTATCTTTGGAAACACAGGAGGAATGGCCCAAACAAGACATCAACCAAGCATCCCACAGATGAACCAGGCCCCTGGGATCCGAGCACAAGTGCCTCATCAGTTCCTGTCACCTCAGGTACTTGAATGTCTACTTTTACTGTAATCTGAATTCATCTACAACTGCTGGTGGTGCAATGGCAGGAATCTGAATATAATCATTACAATTGGAGATCTAGGGGCTTTAGGAGAGATGCGGAAACATTGGGACATCATTTCACACCACAAACTAACCACACCAGAGTTTGACGACAGCCATATCGAGAGCCCCTCTTCCAACTTCTCTCAGTGCAGCTGTTTTGGTGTGCACCAAGTTAAAAATCATATAGAGGAAAAGATGGCAGCTTTTTGAAAAGCACTCATACTTGGATCAAAAAATATCCTAATAAAGATGAGATTAGATTTTGGAGCGGACCTTTTTTTCATAACTCTTGTGTCTGGAAATTAGGAGTGGTTTGTAAATTAAGGAAAGTCCTTTTGTATACGTCATACGTCATTTGTATGCGTCATTTTATTTAGAAACTACACAATTTTTAAGAAAAGTGAAGGGCAAAGATTCTGTCAGTATGCACTTTCCTGCACAGAAAGATGGAGGACTGTTGTTCAGCAATACATAAAAAGGCATGTTTATTTTTATTTCCACCAGCTTCTGTTTTAAGTGCTATTATTACTAAATATTATTTCAGATGCTGAATTTGAATCTGGAAAAAAACCCATAAAATATTTAATTAATATAAATTTAATTTAAGTTGATCCAACTTTCATCCTTGTGATGAGTTGAGAGAAGGTGTGTGGAGGGTGTCTGTACTAAATTATGCTCTTTTAGTAACGAGTTATCTAATGTTTAGAAAATATGTATTGCCACATTGAAATACCAGACCTTGATGTATTTAGAGCCTAATAAATTAATTTATAACTTAGATTGCAACTTGAAGATAGCAGAGACAGATGTTGGATTTGAAAAAGATCTATCTCATTACTAATTTTACGATCCTTCCTCCTCCCTTCCTTTCCTTCTTTTCCTTCCTTCACTTCCTTCCTCCCATTCCTTCCCTCCTTCCCACCCTTCCTTAAGATGAATTTCAATAGGGATGCTGTTTCATAGCTTGTTACCCCTTCACTTTCTAAGTGCAGCTGCTTTAAATTCAAATCATGTATGCAAAGTGCTTCACCTGTCAGATGACCATGCACATAATCAGTAAATGGTTATGACCATGGAAAAGGAACAGACGGCACAGAAACAAAATCGAGTGAAAGCTTCCTCATTTGGCATGATTAAAATAACAGGCTGTATACAATAACTTTTGGCTTCATCACAGTTAAGCATGTGCAAGTGCTACAACTACAAAGACATTAAAACAATTTGTCAATGACATGTATGGCATTGGACTTATGTATCTGTTCTAAATTTAAAAACTACAAAATAAAATGTTCATTCGGTATATAGGACCTCACATGAACAATACACTACACGTTACACCGTGTCATTATTTATGAGGCAAAAATAAGCCAAAATGTAGATGCAATGTGTAGGAAAACCCAAGTAAACCCTTTCTGCTTTCATAAGAGCTGAAAGGTTGAGTAGCAACAATGTGCCGCTAATCAAACTTATCTGATTAATGATCATCTATAAAAGCAGATGTTTTAGGAGTTGGCTAGCCTCTGGCATTCTTGTGTTTACACAACGTAGAGGACGAAAGACATTTGCGGCGACCTTCTAGTAGCAATTTTTATGCCCATCAATTTGGGATTGGTTATAAGGCCATTTTCTAACAATTTAGTGTTCATCATTCTACAGGGAAAAAAATATTCACAAGCAGAAAACATTCAAAACAGTTGGATAATCTTCCCAGGTGTGGCCAGTAATTCATTAAAGTTCATGATGGTACAATTAGAAAAGATCTACACAAATATGACTTGTTTGAAGGGTTGCCAGAAAAAAGCTGCTTCTGTCTATAAAAAACACTACAGCTTAGATTTGCAAAGTGGCATCTGTAAAAACCACAAGACTTCTGCAACAATGTCCTTTGGACAGATGAAACCGAAGTGGAAATGTTTGGTTATCATGCATGGTATCACTTTGATAAAAGCCAAACATGGATTACAAATACCTCAACAACTGCTCAGCGCAGCATAATAGCTTGTTTTGCTACCATAATATGATAAACCCCCTGTATACCAATATCTTTTAGAGCCAAATGTGAGGCCATCTGCCTGACCACTTAAGATCCAGCGTAAATTGGATCACACAGCATTACACTGATCTCAAACACACCAACAAATGCACAACAGAATGAATGAAAAGAAAGAATAAGTGTTTGCAAAAGTGCAGTCAAACTTCAATTCAACCCGGATTGAAATATTTCTGCGGAAGCTTAAAAGAACTTTACACAAACACATACCCACAAACCGCAACAAAATGAAGCAACATTATAAAGAAGAAAGGGTAAAAATTCCTCCACAAGAATGTGAGAGACTGATATTGGTAAGCAGTTACCATTGAAACCAGATGTTTACATAAAATGTATAAAAAGACACACAACCTGTTTTTTTTCCCTCACTGTCTGATATAAATCAGACTAAACATTAACTGTTTTACATCAGTTAGGATTACCAAACTTATTTATATTTGCTAAATTCTAGAATAATGAGCAAGAGAATCTTTGAGCTTTTTATTACTTTCTTTGAAGTCCGAATTTTACATAAACTGCAATTATTTTGCCTTTTATACAATGTGTGAGTTGATGATGTCATGCTCTTGAAAGCTCCTCATTTGAGTTAGTTTGAGGTACACTTAATATATTTTAAAGCACACCTCAAATACACTGCTTACTTGTGTAACATCATGGGGAAAAGTAAAAGAAGTCAGCCAAGATATCAGGGAGAGAATTGTGGACCTCCCCAAGTCTGGTCCATCTTTGGGTACAATTTCCAGATGCCTGAAGGTTCCATGTTCATCTGTTCAAATAAACACGTGTATAAAGACCATACGAGTCTTCGGCCATCTTACCGCTGAGGAATGAACTGAATTTTGTGTCCCAGAGATGAACTTGCTTTCGTGCAAAATGTGCATATCAACTCCAGAACAAAAGGGCAACACCTTGTGAAGATGTTGGCTGAAACTCTTAAGAGTGTCATTATCCACAGTGAAATAAGTCCAGCTCTGGCATGGGTGGGAAGGCCACTCTGTGAGGAAGAAGCCATTACTCCAAAAGCAACATAGAAAGTGAGATAACTAGTTTGCAAATGCACAGAGAGAAAAAGAAACCCCTTAATTTTTCCGGACATGTCCTGTGGTCTGATAATACTAAAATTGAACTGTTTGACCTTAATAACCATCGTTACAATTGGAGGAAAAAGGAGGGAAACCTGTAAACACCATCCAAACTGTGAAGTACGAGGGTGGCAGCATCATGCTGTGGGGGTATTGTGCTGGTGGATGAACTGGTGCACTTCACAAAATAGGTGGCATGACGAGGAAAGAACCTTATAGAGAAACATGAAGCAACATCTCAAATTATCAACCAGGATATTGAAACTTGGGCCCAAATGGGTCTTCAAATGGACAAAAACCCCAAACATACTGCCAAATTAGTTACAAAGTGGCTTAAGGACAACAAAGCCAGTGTTCTGGAGTGGCCATCACAAAGCCCTGATCTCAGTCCACATAGAAGATCTGTGGGCAGAACTGAAAAGGTGTGTGCGGGCAAGTCGGGCTTCAAATCTGACTCAGTTCCACCAGTTCTGTCAGAATGATGGACCAAAATTCCATCCAGCCATTGTGAGAAACTTGTAGAAAGAAACTTAAAACATTTGACCCAAGCCACACGGTTTAAAGACAATGCTACCAAATACTAAGGAAATGTATGTAAACCTCTAACGAAATATTGTCTCTCCCAATGTTCTGGCAAATCGAGATAATTTTAGTAATCCTAACTGACCTAAAACGGCAAACGTTTAGTCTGGTTTAATGTCTTAGACAATGAGGGAAAAAATGCTAGTTATTAAAACATGGTGCAAAATGTCATGTATTGTTTAACATGAAGCCTACCTAATTTTAGGATCTAATAAGAAACGGGTGAATAATCATTTATTTTTTTAATTTTACTGTATATAGTTGGTGTGTGTGGGTGGTAATGGGTTGTCTGCTGTTTTGTCTCCAGGTGCCAGGCTCTGTGCTGAAGCAGATGCCCCCTCCCACTGGGAGCATGGGGAGTGTTAGTGGTGTGGGTGGAGTGGCAGGAGTCGGGGGAGGAGTGTTTCCACCACAGCTGTCACCTCAGCATATTGCCATGCTCAGCAGCATCTATCCACCTCACATCCAGTTTCAGCTGGTAAGTAGCACTAAATGCCTCTGAAAGGGATTGTAGAGCATCATGACAAGACTGTTTATTCTGAATATGATTTGTGATGTACCCTTTTGAATATTTGAAAATCTCACAATAAGTTTTAAAGAATGTGTGTAGTTTTCGTGCAAATGTCAGAGACAAAATAGATTGAATTCTACCTGAATATATTTTGTTAGCTCAAGAGTTAGAGTGAAACATTAGATGGTCTCATAAAAATATAACTTGAAAACCCATGAAATTGCTGAAATCTAGTGGTGGAAAAGAGTAAACCCTCCACAAAAAAAGACCTTTAAATTTTTGTCTTAGCAAAAGAAGAAACTTTTTGGGCCAAAGATTCTTTCATTTGTAGAGATCAACTTTTTTTTTTTTTTCCTTTAATCTCTGGCCAAGTATTTCGGCAATGATTATTATCTCAGAAAAATCCACTGGCTTTGTTAATGCACGCCTGTGTTGGTGTCTCACACTTGACATTTTGTACCTGCTTCTTTTTTTTTTCTGCCTGTGTTTGTTCAGGCTTGTCAGCTCCTCCTCCAGCAGCAGCAGCAGCCATCACAGCAACAGCAGCTGCTGCAGAACCAGAGGAAGTTCACGCCGAACGTGCGGCAGCAGGCTGACCCTCAACAAGTACACACAAGCACACAAGATGTCACTGGAGCTTTTGATAATTCTTTCTTTTTTCCACCCAGGAGATGACTTTTTGTTTGTTTGTTTTTCTGTCCTTTGTCACCTCAGCTGGCTAGGATTATGGCAGTTCTTCAGCAGCAGAGGCACCAGCAGGTTGGGGGTTTAGGTGGCAGCTCCAAACTCTCTCCCTCTCACCATGGTGGAGTAGGTCCCAAACTGCCCGGGGCTGATCCCCTGCCCCACCCGGGCCTGGCTGGATACTCTGGTGAGTCCTACTTCCTGGCCTGTTTAGTGGAACACACCTGCCAGAGTTTGTGCACTGTTATTTTATTACTCTTTATTTTTCAATTAATAAACCTCATTAATTTTTGGTTCAGAGTGTATTCATTCCTTTTTTTGTACAGCTCTTGATAAATGTTCATATAAAAACAGTCATCTTAATTTTCTGTCTCTCTTTTCACCTGAGCAGGGATTGGTTCAGGTATGAACCTCCCAAATCTGGACCTAGGTGGCTCTATGGTTGGGGGGTCTGGAGGAATGAAAGATTTAGGGAGTCAGCAGTCCCGTTTCAAATGGATGATGGAGGGAAACTGTTCTCCTGACTCTTCCTCACCTGATAATGCATACCACAAAAATGGTGAGCTTCCCCTTTTGTCCCAGTTTGATAAGGTGTAGAATGTAGTGGTATAGATTCAGATTGTGTAAATGGCACATAGAAGTCACATGTCACAACCATCTGGTAAGTGATGTAATGCAGATGATTCCTCTGGCTACCTCTCAGGTCCTGTCACCCCCATTAAGATGCCAACAAGCTCGCCCTACTCCAATTACGACATGATGGTTGGAGATGGGCTTAGTGACAACTGGCATCGCACCCCTGGCAACAAGATGGGTACCAAGCCTACCAACACGCCAAGCTGGCCCCCTGGTTAGTGACGGTTTTATAATTAAAGGAATAACCCGATCTAGACAACCCAAAAATCAACAGATAGATTAAGGTAGTTCAAATACATTTTTTTTTTTTTTTCCATGTAACAATGTCAGTTTCAATTTCATTTGAAGGAATATTTGATTACTTTTATTAAGCGTCCTCCCATCCCTTCCTGTCAGCAATGCCAGCCAGAAAAACTTTGGACTTCAGTCCTGGTGGTCTGATGTGACAGCTGCTTATCTTTTTTATGGCACTATGTCACACGTCAACAGTGATGAAACTAGCTCTCAGAGCTGCCATTGACGTCATGGGAGAGGCAACTAAGAGGGAAAGTAATGAGGGAAGAGAAGTAGAGATGGACAGAGCATGAGAATGAACAAATCTGTTGAGTCTTAAACTACAAGGGTTCCTTTGTGCTGTTTTAACAGGAAGAAAGTTTGTATTTTCTGTCCAGTAGATTGGTAGTCAAAGAAGGAATTATCTCTTCTGTCTGAAAAGCTTCACACAGTGACTGTAATATTTATCATATTGAAGTGGTCTTTGAGTTTCAGTGGGACTGTATGTTCAAATTTAGTCCATTTGCACTCCTTTTAAGAACTGATTCAAACTGAATGCATGTGTGTTTCTGCTGTAGAGTTCCAGCCTGGTGTGCCATGGAAGGGGATCGACCGTGTTGATCCTGAGTCTGACCCTTACATGACGCCCGGGAGCATGATGGGAAACGCAGGGTCTCCCAATCTCAATGACACAGAGCACCAGTTGTTACAAGACAACACAGGTTAGCACTTGTTTGATGGTATTGCATTGGCACATGTAACAGTTGATTAGTCAAACTTTCTTGATGACCTCCTTAATCTTAGATCCACCACTGGCGAGACAGCGCCGCAAATACAGACAGTACATTACACCTCATCATTCATGTTTGCCAGCTGAGATTGGCTTTAAGCTCGGTGGCATGTGTTCAGCTCACTGGTGATTTCCAAGGCGTTCAACTGAGTAAAGTGATAAGTAGTTCTTCATTTCTTTTTCAGTCACATACTTGCACACCCTCCGTTCACAGAAGCAGCCGGTACATTGTTGGATTTTTTTTTTTTTTTTAAAGTGAGACCTTTGTGGTTTGTCACCACTGTTCATTACATTGTCTGAGGCTGGGTTCACAGCATAGACAGTTAACGGTTTTATTTGATTAATGCAAGCCACATTGCATGTGAAGTGGGTTAATTTTGATGGAAATCTGAATGACAGAGCTTCTGTCGTCACAGACTACATCAATTTCTGTATAAGCTCAACTATCCCAACAAAAACAATAAAGATTTATCCCAACTCCAAGCCCTGGATCACTCCACAAATAAAACTGAGCCTGAAGGAAAAACATAAATCCTTCAGGCACAAGGACTGGGCCGGCCTCGAGGCAGCTAATAGGGATATCAGAAACGAGGTTCTCAAAGCCAAACTGGACTATAAAAACAAGCTTGAAACTGAATTCCGCACCATGAACACTAAACAAGCTTTCCAGAAGGTGAAAACCCTGACAGGGTGTGAACCAAAATCTCAATGCACCATCAGCAACCCGGAAACCTTCACCAAAGACCTGAACACTTATTACACCCGCTTTGACAACCAGGACTTCTCATCTGAGTGTCAGGCCCTACTGAGAACCCTCCCTCCACCAGACCCTGAAGAACCGGACCCCTTCACGGAGGAGGAGGTACGGCGCCAGCTGTGCCGCTGCAAGCCTGGCAAGGCGGCGGGGCCTGATGGCATCCCAGCCAGGGTACTCAAGACCTGTCACATGGAACTCACCCCAATACTCCATTCCCTCTTCTGTCAGGCATACCGGACTGCACAATACCCCAATATGGAAAAACTGCTACCATAATCCCGGTACCAAGAAACCCAGACCTTCAGACCTCAATCACTACCGCCCCATAGCCCTCACATCCATAATTATGAAGTGCTGGAGAAAACTCCTGCTGAACATCATCCTCCCACTTGTCACCCCCCACTGGACCCCCTCCAATTTGCCTACAAGGCGAAAGAGAGGCACAGAGGATGCTGTGTGGCCTGAGCTGCCTCTCCTCCTCCAGCATCTGGACAACACGGGGGAAACATGGGAAGGAATACGTTTACAACTTTGCCAGGATTCTTTTCGTGGACTTCAGCTCCGCCTTTAACTCCCTACAGAAACACCTGCTGATCCGGAAGCTACATCATCTCAACATCCCCCCCCAGCTGATCCACCTCACCCACAACTTCCTCACTGACAGACTGCAAGCAGTAAGGGTGGGCTCGACCACATCCCCTCTGCTCACCATCAACACCGGGGTGCCACAGGGATGTGTGTTGAGCCCATTCCTGTACATTCTCTACACCAATGACTGCATCAGCAACTCACCCATAACATCGTACATTAAATACTCGGACGACACGGCCATCCTCACACTCCTATCTGATGATAATCGATCTACTCTGGACCATCACAACACTGTTTCCGTTTTTCACCAAGTGGTGCACAGACAAACCATCTTCAAATAAATGTCAATAAAACAAAGGAACTACTGGTCAGCCCCCCTCCCCCCAGCCCCCATCATCATACACACCCAAACAGTTGAAACAGTGGACACTTTTCAAATACTTAGGAATAACCCTGGACAATAATCTCTCCTTCGACCAGCACACCACGGACATTCAGAAAAAGAAGCCAACAACGCCTGTCAGCCATCCGTAAACTTAAAGGACTTTATGTTGCACCACACTCCTACTGCTGCTATATCAAAGCATTGTCCAAACCCATCCTCCTGTACTGCTCCACATGTTTCTTCAGCATGCTCTCTGTCACAAACCAGGCCAAAACTCACACGCATCACAAACACAGCCGCTAAAATCATTTGGTCTCCCCACACCCAACCTCACAGTACTGAACAACAAATCCATCACACGCATAGCCAACTCAATAGCTCAAGACATCACACATCCACTCCACAAACACTTCACTCTCCTCCCCTCAGGGCGCAGGTACCGAACCCTCAAATTTAAAAGGGCCCGCTTCAAGAAAAGCCTGGTCCCTGCTGCTATTGAGGTCCTAAACAAAAGGCCACGCTGAAAAAAACCCTTACTGCTTGTCTGTCAACTGCTGTCTTGTCATGATGTGTGTTTTGTTTTCCATGTAATGTACAGTGAGTGAAAAAGAATTTCCCCATGGGGACCAATAAACTAATCTAATCTAATCTAATCTAATAATTAATTTGCTGCGTGTTACATTGTATAATTGAACATACGTTGATTTGTGTCTGCGAGTAAAACGGAATGTATTTCAGGCTCTAAAAGCAACGTCATCCAACCTTAGAGTGCTGCCAGGACGCCATTAAGTCGAAAGTTGGCACTTGACATAGTGGTGGTCATGTGATTTGAAAAGGAAATTCTTCTCTGAGTTCCACATTTTCCTTTTCTCCATTGTATTTGGCGCTGTTTTTGGTAGGCTATGGTGTGGGTGCGCTGATGATGAAGTCATTCATGGCACATTCCTGTTGGTGGTTTTTCTGACGGAGGTTATAGAGGCAGCGATGAGCAGACAGACACTCTGAGATGATTGCTCCAAATTTCAGATACTGCTTGATATTTGTCGCAGCCTGTCTTTGATCAGTTCTAGCTTTCGTCTTTGTTCCTGTCTCATTCTAAGATGTACAACCACCGTTTTTGAGCAAAGATGGATGATTTTTCCCACCATTGCACATCATTAGTCTGAGATAGCCAGAATTGTATGTCATGAACCGAGCATGAGAGCACATTTTTCACTGCTTTTCAGTTGTTTGACTGAGGCGTTTAATCACTATCATCTTAAAGTTGCATCTCTCAAACCCCCAGAACTGCTACGACTATGTTGAAAAACCTTGTTGTATTGTCAGGTCAGTTGGGCACTTCTTTTTCTTTCTCCCTGGGTTCATATTTAGTTTTGCAGAAATTCGTTTTGCATATAAATCAGAAAGTGTAAGAATGCATGTCCAAATTGAATTTTGTTCTGGCAGAAAAGCGCTGGCGGGGTGCTGGGGATCTTTTCAACAGAAGTGCTCTGAAGCAGTGCTTTTTTGTTTGTTTGTCTCTGTGACAACAATATTCTAACAGTGCTCCATATAAACTGCATATATGACAAACCAGTATTGCTTATTTGCTTTGTATTGTCTTTTATACCAGTTTTTTGGTTTAACATTGTTTTTTCCCTCATTATCACAACTTAGTCTGACAGCTGCTTTGCAAGAACGTTGTCAGTGGCTCCATCGGATACAAGAACATAATGAATATCATCACCTTTTGCAAGAGCTATTATTAAAAGGAGACCATTTATATTAAGTTAATCAAAGGGAAATGTTTAAGTAGGCTTTTCTCAGAGGCTTGTTAGAGCCATCTCCTCGATGCATCTGTGTGTGCTGTACTGTAATCACAGGCATCATAGAGGTCATTGTTTTCAGCTTTGTTGCATCACATTACTAATATGATCCCCAGCAAAATGAAGTGTCTGAGTAATCACTTTCATCAAATGGATTTTTCTTTCTTGAGACAACTCAGACTGCTTGGAATAGATGGACATGGCTTGGGAAAATTTCTTTTTAATTTTCCAGATTTCTCTGGTGATGCTTTACACCGTATCATTTGTTACCTGAAAGAAATGCCACACTGATGCCACCAGCATCTTTCTGAAACACTCTGGATAATGCTCTGGAGAAAAAAAAAAAAAAAAGGTGCAGTGCTTTTCCTCTGAGCAGCAGCATGGAACCAACATCATTCTCTTCTTATTAGGACATTTTTTCAATCCTGCTGGTGCTCAGTGGGGAAAAAAATATGTAGGGTCAGAAGACCTTATGCTGAAAAGGTGGTGTCCAAAAAAAAAAAAAGATTAAAACCAGGCATTTTAACTAAAGATCCAAATATGATTTATGAGATGTTTTAAAACCTTCTTAAATAAGTGCTTGGGGCTTTTGTTTGCAGATCCCACTCCTCCCCTGAACACCTTGCTGCCTTCACCTGGTGCCTGGCCCTACAGTGCCTCAGACAGCCCCCTCAACAATGCACACAACTCAGGTGATCTGACACAGATACACAGCATCTTCCTGTTGAGCTGATGGGTTGCTTTGTCTTTGATTTTCCTCAGACTTGCTCTGTTTGTGTCTTCTTTTACATTGTTTTCTCAAAGTATAAGTAATGATATACCATTTTTCTCTAAAAGCTTTTCAATAATGTCATTGTATTTTAATGTCACATCACTGACTTGAATCATTTGATTTTTATTTTGAACCCACTTTAATAGTTTGCCTTCAAATCTACAATGGCTGATTGATGTCTGATAGACAATGATTGATTTATTTATCAGACCTAATTACCCCCAGTATTTACTCCTATTATTCCTATAATCAAATTACATCAGTGTATATGAAGCCTAGGCGAGATTTATCCTAAACAACATGCACAACTTTAGGGGGGTTATACTACTGGGAATGTCTGTCCTTTTTGTTTTTTTTTCTTTGAATGTGTCAAACAAAGGAAATTGGTATTTCATATTTTACTCTTGCCATGCGAAACTTGGATGATGTTAATAAGTTTTTACCGTAGACTTTAAAGTCCATTTCATCCTTGCCTCCTTCTTCCCACAGCAAAGTACACAGACTACAAGACCAGCTGGCCCCCGGAGCCCATTGGACACAAGTCTTGGAAAGCCAGTCGGGGCAGCAGCCAGAGCCAGTTATCCCGACCACCACCAGGCCTCGCCAGTCAAAAGCAGCCATCACCCTCGCCTTGGTCAGGAGGAACTCCTCGATTGGCGGGTCGGGGCTGGGGAAGTGGCTCAAGCACTACTGGTGAGGCTGCCTTTTTAAGTTACTTTATTGTTGCTTTTTCCTCAATAAGCAGATTTGTCAAAATGAAGAGGTGATTTATGTGATCATAAATGAAGTAGTCTGATAAGAGATGCAGCTGTGTTAGTTTGAGTCAGTTGTGAGGAACAAACGAGCTTTGGTTAAAGCAGAAAGGAACTCCATATTTTATTACGTGTGAGAGGCTGTGAGCAGTGGGATTGTCTTTGCATGCATTATGGAAAATTCCTGCCATTTTTTTTTTCTTGTGTGCTTTGCCCGTACAGGCTCGACCTGGAGTGATGGCAGCTCTCGGGAAAGCAGCTGCTGGTTGGTGCTCAGCAACCTCACACCACAGGTATACACAGACACACATTTACAGCACCAGAAACCACTCTGTGGAGAAACCAGAGTTGAATTGTACATTTCAGATTAGGGTTTTTTGTTTCTTTAATGGTAGTAGAATTTAAACTGCTGCTGGCTTGCGTAATCTCACTTCATTTATGTTAAAACAGATGTTATATGAAAGCACTGGTCTGAAGTTTTTTCCCTTCCAACCCATTGCTCCTCCGCTTAAGTTGGCTGTTGTGCGTCCTCTCGTATTCCTGCAGATCGATGGCTCTACTCTTCAAAACCATCTGCATGCAGCACGGTCCCTTGTTGACCTTTCACCTGGGCCTGACCCAGGGAACTGCTCTAATACGCTACGGCTCCAAGCAGGAGGCAGCCAAGGCCCAGAGTGCCCTCCACATGTAAGGCTCAGCCTGTTGTTGTGATAACATCCTTTTAATGTCTCTTTTATAGTCGTCATTTTATTATGCATCTGGAAATAGCTGTTTAGGATATCTTGGTTGTAAAAGAGGCAAAATGGTGCCAGATGTCTTCTGTTCCTGTTCCTGACAAATATCTCCAGAGGCTGACAACCCCTGAGATTAACGTTAAGACCGTTTCATGGTCTGAACCAGTTACAGTCAGCCAGCAGAGACGCCGTATACTTACTGGTTGCAGAAAATCTGTAGTCCTGCCCAAACCCCTGTTAAACTATGAAGTTGAATTTTGACACAAAGGTAAAGATCTGAAGTTGGGTGGTCCCTCCGTAAATTTTCTATTTTTGTTTTTTCAAAAGCTGCCATGATATCAAACTATCCCTTTAAAGTAATCTGACATAGTAATGTATTTTACCTGCTCCACATCTAATAAACTTTAAAACCACAGCTGCTAAGCTTTACATTATCAAATTAACCTGCAGCCCAGTATCTCTTGTAGGTGGAGGCTAATCTTGTAGAGCGCTGCTGATGAGGCAGTAAAATGTTGGGATAGAGGGCTGAGAAATCCACCTTTTGTTATAGTCAGTAAATGCATCAACCTCTGCAGCAAAGGTGATCAAAGGGATCAAAAGTAGTTGAGCCCACAAGTTAGTTGCCCCTTTTTTTTTTTTAATTCCTTTTCTGACATTGATCATGGAAAACATTTATTTTATGTTGCTGAAGATTGAAGTTTCAGAAATATGATACATCACTTTAGCCTGAAATACACAGTACAGAGCAGGAGATACTTAAAATTGCATTTCCAGAACTTCTTAATCTTGTTTGATCCTATGAAAACAACCTGCTTATAGCCAGCTTTAATGCAGCTCTCAGTTTTTCAACTGACATCTGATGCCAGCTTGATGTCCATGTTACGTCTTGACTGCTCAGTTTTAACTGCTTGATTTACCTGTTTTCATATGCACAAGTGCAAATACACTGATTTGAGTTTACAGGCTTGTGATAAACATATTTGTCCTGTTATTACCTGAGTATTTATTATCCATTTTGGTTGATAAAAGAAAAGAAAAAAAAGGCCTAGTTAACCTTTTGAAAGTCATCAATCATTCAGGAGTGACTGACTGAAGTTTTGTTTTCCAGGTGTGTCTTGGGTAACACCACCATCTTGGCAGAGTTTGTCAGTGAGGAGGACGTGGCTCGCTACATTGCACATTCCCAGGCAGGAGTGGGAAGCGGAGGAACCGCAGCCGGCTCTGCAGGCCCGGGACCTACTCCAACCTCCACCGTGGGGGTCAGCAGTAATGGAGGAAGCTGTGAGAGGGGTGGAGCAGGATGCAACAGTGGAGGAGGAGTGGAGGGAACCTCTTCAGGAGGAGCAGGAAATGGAGGAGCCATGTCTTCCAGCTCAGGGTGGCAAAGTCTGGAAAGCACAGGCAGCTCATTGGACCAGTCTGCCACCCAGGGGGCTGGGCTGGGAATCTTCACCCACTGGAGCAGCAATGGAACTTGTGTGGGGGGAGGAGGAGGCGTGGAGGCCGGAAGGCAGGGTCTCTGGGGAGGAGTGGGGGGAATGAGCGGGGCAGGGTACCCCACCAGCAGCCTCTGGGGTTCTCCAGCACTTGACGATCGTCACCAGATGGGAAGCCCCGCCTCTCTGCTGCCAGGGGACCTGCTGGGTGGGGGGGCGGACTCGATCTGAACGGGTGACTGACACATCTTTTACATCGGAGTTGTTATACATTTGTCACACTCTACATTTATTTACAGGTGGAGATGACGTGAAATAAAGCTACACTGGTCATCCAACACAGACACTTAATACATCCTACACCCAGGTTACATGCACATGTTATTGTCATACATACACATTAAACCCGCTTAACTTTAAATGAAGACAACGATGAAACTTGAACTGGGGGAAAAGGTGAAATCCATTAAACTTTTTTGGACTTGACTGGATAACTCTGTCTTTTTACTCCAAATCCCGCCATCTGCATCCAGAAATCAATCACTCAGGCATGCACTGTAGACAGGCTCAGCCAGAGTCGTACATGTAAACAGGTTTAGCTATTGCTGTTTTTAGTGTCTTTTTTTTTTTTTTTTTTCTTTTTCGTATTGCTATTTAATGGTCAAATCTCAAATTCAGACTTGCAGACTGAGCCCTCATAGACCTGGCTGGCATATTTCTGCATTCCACTTTATTTTTCTTTCTCTTCTTTGGAAGCTTGTGAGCGAGATGCAACCGGAGGAAAGGATCAGGAGTTTGTAGAAAATTTGGGACAGCGCCACACTACTGAGTCAAACGGATGATCGGCAACATTTGAGATGAGTGATTGTAGTGTGTTTTTAGAAGGTACTGATACATCTACCTTGGTGGAAATATGCCATCACAATGGGACCCAGGGTGACTGAAAAAAAAATCTTTGAAAACAAAAAAAAAAAACAACAACATTAGCCAAACTTGCACTATATGCCTCTGGGTTTGTTTTTTTTTTTGTTTCTTTTTGTTGACTCATCCTCTACAAATCCCTCCATTTTTTTTGAGAGAGAGCTACAACCCATCAACTAAAGACCTTACAGAACAATTTAACTGTTAGAACAGCAGTGGCCTTGGCTAAAACCCAGCGGCCGCCCACCTGTCATGTCAGCAGCATCACACCCTCCCATCACTCACTGGTCTGATATTTGACAAGTAAATTGTATCTCCCTGTCAGTGTACGTCAGTTATCATACAAACCTAAATGTGTGAAACTAGAAATTCAGAATTTTTTTTTCCCCTCCCGGTTCTGGCCTTGGATTTTTTTTTTTTTTTCTTCCCCCCTCATACTCAGTCAAGTTGGTTATATTGTCATGATGTAATTTTTGACTCGGATCCCTTATTTACTCGCTGTACAAGGTGCCCTCCTGCCTGCCTCTGTGTGTGCATGAAAGGAGTGTTGACAGTCATTGGCCAAATGGAGGAGGATGTGATGAAGATGACAATATCGCAGGCGTCTGTGTTATGCTACTACGTTGAATGTTGTTTTTTTTTTTTTCTTTCTTTCATGTCCAGAAGAGATTCATGAGAAATTCTTGTGTGTTTGCACATGTGTCCGCGACTGTGTGTGTGTGTGTGTGCTTGCTTTTGAACACTTATCGGCTCCAGCCAGAGAAGTGAATAGATGTTAATCAGAGAGAGAGGGAGCCAGTGGATGTTAACACGCTTGTGTGCTGGACTGTCTGGACATTGTGATATCTTAAAAAAAAAAAAAAAAAAAAAAGTCAAAAACATTGGCACTATTGCATATGTCTCGTGTTTTTGTTTTTTTTTTGTTTGTTTGTTTTGTTTATTTTTTTTAGCAGCATTTTGTTCCTAATTGTATTTTTTTCTTTCAAATGCAATAAAAGTAATGTTTTGTTTTTAAGACAAAGCAACCAACTGAAGGCATTTGTGTCGAGATGCCGCGTCCTACCATACCAAGCTGAGCTGGAACAGTGTTTTACAGACACGTTAAAAACATTACCTGTTTTACTGTGTTTCATTTTGTTATGTATCAATTTAAATTAAGTCAGTCTTTATTATCACTCCTGTTCAGGATGTTTTCATTTATTTCAAAATGTTACAAAAAGGAGAGGAAGTTAATTTAAAGCAGAAAAGAACAAGATAATAAAGGTTGGATTGAAGTCTGGTCTTCTGTTATGCCTCTAGCTCATTTGTTTTACCAATATGGTACAAAGTTCTCATTTGTGTGCTTCCTTTTTTACTTTTTTTCCTTTATATACTAAATTAGTCTGGATTTTAGCAGTCATCTGGGATCAGTCTCTTCATCTGGACTAAACTACATCACACAGTGACTGGAACAGCTAATTGGTTAAGTACGGTCCATAAACTAAGGAATATGTTCTAAAGCTTTTAACCAGTCATTTAAAAAAAAAAACCTACCCATGTTTTTACAGATGGAAAAAGTCTAATTTGAAGTGAAAATTACCTACTTTTCCATATAAAGCATACATAAAGCAAGTAGGTAGATCTCAGGCTCTTGCACGCCATCCTCTTGTGATGGTTTCTGGTATTCTCGCTGTGGGTGCTGGTCCTCTCAAAGTTCTATTTGTGGAGTTTGCAGGCTGGTTTGCATCTGCTGTTTATAAATGTTTGTCCAGGTTGTGACGCATTGAAAAATTACATACCAGTATGAATGGAAACAATGAGAGCTGAGCATACTTCTACAACTCTGCAGAACTGTGTAAAGGTCTTGGACATCACTTGTTTTATCAAAGTCCACATTCATTTTTCAGTCCCTTAAAGACAAACTGAAAATACACTAAAACCTCACTAAAATGGAATTTGAATCAATTTTGCATAGATCTGATGATGATGTCATGGCCTTGGAAACTACTGATAATCTTAATTGACAACATCTGAGTTATTTGGAGGCACACCTCAAATACACAGCTTACTTGTGTGATATTGTGGGAAAATTTAAAAGAAATCAGCCAAGATATCAGGAAGAGAATAGTGGGTGTCAATTCTGGTTCATCTTTGGGTAAAATCTCCAGATGCTTGAAGGTGCCACGTTCACTTGTTCACATAAACACATGTATAAAGACCATGAGAAGGTCCAGCCATCATACCGTCCAGTAAGGAGATGAATGTGATTTTTTTTTTTTTTTTTTTTTTAACGAAAAGCACTCATCACCCTCCAGAACAAAAGCAAAACATCTTGTGAAGATGTTGGCTGAAGCTGGTAAGACGAGTGTCATTATCCACCATGAAACAAAGGTCCGGTACTGACATGGACTGAAATGATGTTCTGTAAGAAATAAGCCATTACTCCAAAAGCAACCTAAAAAAAAAAAAAAAGGACAGATTACAGTTTGAAAATACACACAGGGACAACAACCTTAACTTTTGGAGACATGTCCTGTCATCTGATGATACTAAATTTCAACTGTTTGGTTAAAATAACCATCGTTAGTGTTTGGTGATAAGCTTGCAACCCTGAGAACACCATCCCAACTGTGAAGTACGAGGGTGGGAGTATCATGCTGTCAGGGTGTTTTGCTGCAGGAGGACCTGGTGCACTTCACAAAATAGATGACATCATGAGGTAAGAGCAGTGAAGCAATGTCTAAGGACATCATCACTTTCCTGTCAATAAAAGGCCACTAGAGCCACAAAATCTTTAAAGGAAAAATGAATAAACAAAATATTGTGATATCAATATTTGTGTATATTATCCAGGGATCAACTGCTAAATGATAAGCTAATGCTTATCATTGATAAGCTAATGCTTATCATTTAGGCAGCAAAGAGCGGTGTCATTTAAACTTTAATGAAATAACAAGACTAGAGGTGCCATGTGTTTTGCACAGTGTTGTATCCTACATGATACTGGTGGATGCAGCCCAATCAAGATCTACAGCATGGGCGAGGCTAGCCATTTTTTAGGGGTGCTTCAGCACCCCAAAAACCTGGAGTAAGAAATGTTGTTAATCTAAAATTTTAGTTTGCATTTGACAGGCTTAGATAATGTCCAAAACTTAATCCATAGTTTGTGGTTTAAGTTTATATTTTAGGAATGAAAATGAAAATGACCCCACCTAATGGTATCATCCTCTTCTCACTAACGTTACTTCTCCTCTTCCTTGACCGTTTACCATTTAGCGCGTTAGCTCAGTTAGCATTTCAAATTTCATTGAAATTTTCAAAGATTTGCATGTTTTCCAGTCAGTTTTTTTCCCCAAAAGATTATGCTGTTCTCTCATAAATGTCATAATGATTATCCAAAATTATTTTTCAATAAACGTTTTTTGGTTTTGTGTGAAAAAAAGATGGGGTTGTGGGTTGTGGTGGGGCTCATTGGGTGCTCAGCACCCCTAAAGCTCTGACCCTAGAATCGTCCCTGATCTACAGTCATGGAAAAAATTATTAGACCACCATTTTTTCTTCACTTTCTTGTTCATTTTAATACCTGGTACCACTAAACGTCATCATGTGACTAAAACAGACAGAAAAGAAAACACTGAATGCATAAAAGCAGCGTTTTTAGCAGTACCTATTGATGTAAAAACTTAAGTGATTTAGGTTATAATCAAGAAAACCATGGAAAATGGTAAGATATCAGCTCTTAAATAAAACTCTTATGAGCAATCTTTGTGGTTATCGTTATGTTTGTCCAAACAAATGTACCTTTAGTTGTACCAGGCATTAAAATGCCAGGTTCACATACTTGTGTTGGGATTGTTAAGTGGTGGTTATGGTGCCTCTGGTGGAATAAAGGTGCTTCATTAATCTCTACAGATATCAGCATGAGCGAGGCGGCTTTAAGACAATCCGGGCATCTGTGGATGTCTGCGGATGACATCATTGATATTGTGAATGGTGTAAACTGGGAGAGGGCTGGGTGTGAGGAGGAGAGAGAGAGAGAGAGAGAGAAGGACCTCGAGCCCTGGCGTTTTCCCTCGGAAAAAAAAAACAAAACAAAACAAATAAACAGAAATCGTGACACCGAGAAGCCTCCAGAAGCAGGGGTCTGGTCGGGTCGGCTGCGCTTTCATCGGTTTTCGTCTTGTGGGTCACGCAGCTCCGAGGTTATGAGCCGTCCGAAGCCGCGTCGGCACGTCGCTGTCCATGGTCCTGAGTGAGACCGCGCCAGAGAGCGACCACGGAGCCGTCGAGGAGGAGGTGGGAGCGTGTTTGGGGGTGCAAAGGTGTCTGGAGGCGTGTGTGCGCGCTCAGGTGATTGGATCGGGCACGGAGGTGGTGGTGCGCCCCTTCAGAGGTTCTGTCTGGAGGGTGCGGTTAAGGGAATGATCTGATCTGATAGTCAGCGAGGGATGACTGGGATGACTGGTGTTTGGATTTTTTTTTTTCATTTTTACGCATTCAACTCTGCTCCCAGTTGCATCCTCGTGCTATCTGGAGCAAGTGCATGAAGTGTTTTATTTGAAAACATCACGTCATGTCTGTTTTTGCGGTCTTTTGCTGCAATAGTGGGATTCGGTTTTGTAACAGTGAAGGCAGAGGGAGGAAATGGTCTGGAAAACCTGATGTAGTGGCTTTGGTCATGCAGCACTGGGGTGTTCAGCTTTATTTTTTTCTATTGTAGCTTTACAGAAAAAAAAATTAACTTAGTCAATGATTAATGCGTTGTAAAAGAATCTAGTAAGAGTTGGTGAAACCTCATCCGTCATTTCTCACTTTCAAGTCCTTGTTTCACGGCTGTGCAGATAGATAAGGCTGGAGTGAAAAAAAAATATGAGTCATCCCACTTTTGTCGGGGGACTCCAGTGAGAAATTGGGAGTTTATTCAAATTTCACGTACACAGAACCAGAGTCCTTTGAAGTGCTTCAGAAGAGTGTGTGAGATGCTGATCCAGCTCCCCCTGCAGCTCTGAATTAATCACGTTACACAACTACACCCTCTCTTCTCCTTTGCTCTCACCTTTTTCCTGATGCATGTTGTCAACACTTCATTGGTATCATATTCTATGCGGTTTGAAGGGAGCAGCTACATCAGATCTTATGTTTTCAGCGGTTTCATTTCCACTGAGGTTTTAGTCATTCGGTGCTCTTACAGATGGAAGTGAGCAAGATTTTCCTCAGACGGCGCTACGTCACTGCTGGCCTCAGTTATTTTCACTTTTTATTCCTGTTAGTTTCTCCCCAACCCTTAGGTTTTTATTCTCTCTCATGACACAGCAACCCTTTCAGCCGATAGCTTTGAGTTTACACTCTGCAGCTTTGCACCACAGTGTCCTTTTTACTCTATTGATCAGCAGTGATTGATGACAGCTTTGTGCATGTTTGTGTGTGTTTAACCCTTCAGTGAGTTGAAAAGCTTGGGAGCGATGGAGCTGCGAGTGGGAAACAAATACCGGCTTGGGGAGGAAGATAGGCAGCGGATCTTTTGGAGATATCTATCTGGGTGAGAACCTGAGCTTTTCTTTTATTCATCTGACTCTAGTAACTTAATTTTTTAGCTGCTTTAAAGCTGTAACTGCAGCTTTATGGCTTGCTTCTCCCATCAGGTTCAAACATTGCTACGGGAGAAGAAGTAGCCATCAAGCTCGAATGTGTGAAGACGAAACACCCACAGCTCCACATTGAGAGCAAGTTCTACAAAATGATGCAGGGTGGAGGTAAGTCAATATGTGACGAGGCTGCACTGAAAGTTAGTGAGAAGTTTTAGGGGCACTGAGGGGTATTTAGGGCTTCCAATACTTAGTGTTGCAACAATTATCTATAAGGGGTCCTACAGGGTAGTTAGAAAGACTTTAAAGCACGTATGGAAACGTGAGGCCTGCTGAGAGAAACACTGACAGGAATTAATGAACAATAAAGTTAGAATAAGCTTTATTAGGGTAACGCTCATCCAGTGGCACTCAAGTATAAAGCAATGTTGATGGTGGTGATGGATAAAGAAACTTTATTTCACTTGGTGGTTTTGGTATATGGGTTTGCATAATTAATGCAAATAAGACTGTGGAATATTTTCCCAAAATACTGGCCAATGATTAAGATTAAATCAATATTTAAACATTACTTAAAGGTGAGCAGTTCTCATGTCACTCCAACACTAGATTGAAATGAAACTCTACTTAAATTATTTGTTAAGAAGTGATATCTCTATGCCAAAAATTAAAGAAATCAGAGAACTCCAACAGAAAACAAATTATGCTCATCTGAAGATGGATAACTGGATTGCCATTTCCAAACGTTTCACTCTGTCTAGGACAGCTTTATGTTGCATCACTGCAAAATATAAGGAACCAAAAAAAAAAAACAACAACAAAAAAAACAGTGTTGTCAAATGTGCAAGATTTCCAAAGCCTGAAATTTCCAAATCGCAAGTGTTACATCAGTTACACATCTCAAAAAGCCACGTCTGCCTGGCAGCAACTTTAGAAAGACGGGAAGATATTGCAATGGATTTTTCAGTCTCACCCATCTTCCTCACAGTAGCCTTTGAAATAATCTTGATCGGTGGCAGACAGACGGTCAGAGAAGTAAAATGATGTCACCTTGCACCACCAGGCTCTTGAAAAGATTGGAGAAGCTCCTGTTTTGAGCAAGAATGAGAAGTCAACCCAGCAAAGTCTTGGAGTTTGTCGATCCAGAAAGGAAAAAAGGATGAACTCTGTCTCACACGCTGTACAAGGTGTCCTCCTGCCTGAATGTGAACCTCGTGTTTGAGCAGAAAGATTCAGCTGACCTTTACATCCAGTAGGTAGAAGCCTCGGTTTGAACAGGGCTTAAGTAGAAAGCTGAACAGGCAGTTGTGCTGGCCGTCAGCCAGTTGAAACACTGGGAGATAACTGGATGGCTATGACCAGGCAAAGCTGGACTTAGATCAGCTCCTGAAGTCTCCCAGGCCTCAAGGAAGAAGAGGAAAGAACTCTTGGTCTTGGAAGTGGCCAGATTGAAGGATGAGACGCAAGGGAGGTGGACTAACTGGGAAGCAGGCACCAACAGTTGTAGCATGAGCTGATATGTGTGGGATCCCACAAGTGAGGCTGAGGTTTCTCATTAGGTCGAATAATGACACCCTCCCAAATCCAAGAAACCTACATTTGTACATCTGTTCTATGGCTTAGAAGCAAGTTGCAACCTCTGCGATGTCCACAACTCCAGGTTGCAGCACATTTTAACTGGCTGCAAAGTTGCTCTGACTCGGTACTGATGGTATCACAACCAGGTCCTGCAAAAACTGACTGAGAGTTTGGAGACATGTAGACTTGAAGTGAATAAGACAAGTCTGTCCACTTACTGCAAATTCACTTCATCGGGCAAAAAGCTTTGGTGCAAAACACCAATCAGGTCTGGTCCACTGTTGCACCTGGATGTGGGTTGAACACAAATGTTGACCGGACCGATAGCTTCAGATCCCTAACAAGATCACAGAAAACTGGCTTCTTCTGGATTTGATGTTGCATGATAAGAGCTCATCCTCACTGTGGCCTCGAAGTCATCATCCAAGAAGAACTCCACTGGTCACATAGCTGCACATCAAAGCCAGACGGAAGTTTGCCAGTTAACATTTGAAAGATAGGGATGAGTTTTGGATGTCTGTCCTTTGGTTTGATGATGTACATGGATGCTGTTTTTGTTTGATGAAGGAAGGGAGAGGCCTTCAACACAGAAAACCCACTTCTCACAGTGAATCATGGAGGTGGGAGTACAACGCTGTGGATTATGTTGATATTCTGGGAAACAATGTGAAGAAATGCTGCTGGATTTATGTCACTGATGGTCTTCCAACAAGACAATGACCCAAAACAGACATCTAAATTCACCAAAAAGCTAAGATCCATCTAGAGACATGTGCTAAATTAGTTAGGAATTATCACAAAAGATTATTGTCAGTTGTAAGTCACAAAGGCTGCACTATTGATTATTAATTATCAGAGAACTAATAGTTTTGCTCTTGGCATATTTGTTCTTGTTTCAATTGATCAGTAAATATATAAATTTAGCTTAAAGGAGATTTGTCTTTGTCCTTTTTGAACCAAATAAATTGTAAACACTTTTGGTTCTGGTCATTTCCAGGCATAGTGCGCATTACGGGGGGGTTTGGGGGGGTTTGACCCCCCCAATTACAACTTTGACCCCCCTAGAGCAGTTCATGTCATTAGCTGTGGTTTAGTCACTGCTAACCCACAGTTCATGTCGTTAGCTGTGGGTTAGCAGTGACTAAACCACAGCGACATGAACTGCTCTACTGCGCTTTTATAGAACTGTAATTTATTTTATCTTATTTATTCAGTTTTTTAAAAATGTAGTTATATGAATCTTTACCTTGTGTTTTGGCTTTGTACATATTTTAGCTCTGTTATGTTATGTTATGTCCTGCACATTGGTGAGCCAAAGACAATTTTCCACCCTGGTGGACAATAAAGATTCTATTCTATTCTATTCTATTCTATTCTATTCTATTCTATTCTATTCTATTCTAAAGAAGGTACAAATTGTCATTTTTGTCATCTTCGACCCCCCTAAAGATGACAAGAATTGTCATTTTTGTCATCTCTAGAAAATGTTGACCCCCCCCCCAATTGTTATTGTATAATTTGCACTCTGTTTCCAGGACTTTGTCACTGTTGTAAACTCTTCGGTAGCCTCACTCTGAACTCCTGTCCTCCTCCAACAGTGGGAATCCCGTCCATTAAGTGGTGCGGGGCGGAGGGCGACTACAACGTTATGGTCATGGAGCTGCTTGGGCCCAGTCTGGAGGACCTGTTCAACTTCTGCTCCCGCAAGTTCAGCCTGAAGACAGTCCTTCTGCTGGCAGACCAGATGGTGAGACGGACTGACTGACATCAAAAACATTATTGTTTATCAAGTCTTTTTCTTCTCAGACCCAAAAAGAGTCATCACCCCACTGCTCTTCGCTGGTAATTAATCACTTTAGGAGCTGTCACACTTCATGGAGGCAGCATCAAGATGGATTAGGTATTTGTAGAGGTTAAAGAACTTGTTGCAGTACAAACTGAGAATAAGCAAACAGATAAAAAAAAAAAACATGGCTGAAATCTGCAGAGGTTGCCTTGAATCCAACAGGGTGTTGACTTTGTAGCCTGGCAACAACTGACCCGATGATGTCACACCACAGGTAACACAGGTAAATTCTCTCAATGGACAGTAATATTGAAAACTTATAGCAGACAGTTTGGTATTTAGGATGCTGATATGCTCCTTCACAGGAACATCTCCAGGACTACACCATCTGATTTACTTTGCGCGTGTAAATCATCTATTAGGACGTAGGATTGGACAAAATTCAACTATTTAGTAATTCAAAAGACCTGCAGCTTTATTTAAACTTTGCTCGTACACAGCGTGAAAATTACAGAGATGAAGTAAAAGGAATTATCCTATTTCTATACTGGAAAAAAACAGAATTTGACCGTAAATTTCGTGTTAAAATCCCAGAAGCTTGTTTCAAAAACCTGAAACAAAGTCTATCCTCTCATCAATTTGGCCTCATCCCCTGGAGTTTGGTCTTTCATCAGCTGTTTTAATCGCTCTTATGTCATTCTTTAGTCTACAGTTTGGCACATTTGTTCGTCCCATTATCTCTTGGCTACTGACCACTTTTCATAATCCTTGTGCCTGATGTGGTTGTTAACACTCCTCCTCGGTTCCAGGTTTGTTTCCTCTCTTTCTTTGTCTTCAAAGAGACAACAGTTAAGACTGTTCTGCTCCAGATTGTTTTTATTTACATCTTCAGTGGACAGAAAAGTAAAAGTTGTTTTCAGGATCATTGGTCTTAATCACTATTTTCCTCAGTGGCATAAAAGAAAATCTAAGCGCGTGAAAAGAAGTTGTTGTTTACAGAATGTAAAGCCTTCAGGGTATAATAGGAGAGGCTTCTCTTTCATTTTTTTTAATTTTTGCAGCCAGAAACTCATGTCAGATGTAGTTGGAAGTGTTAATGTAGGAAAGACTTTAAATATGTGTTCTTTAAAACGGCACAAAGGAATTTCTGTCATTTTTAGCTCAACTCAGTCCTGATATAAGTGTTGAGGTCAAGTCACTTTTCCATCGCCGTTGTTTGGTCAGTTTCTCATTTTCTCTTCTGTCATTACTTTCTGAAACCAAAAGCCATTGAAATATTCCAGTTTACTCAGCTGGCTTTTTCATCTTTCTTTTAAAATACTTTCCTTTTAAATCGTTTTTTTGGTTTAGGCTGTGAAGCTACTTGGATACGCAGAGCTGATCATTCTCTATTCCTGCTCACATTTTTATCTTCCTCTTGGAAAACAAACCTGACAGCCTTTAGCAACAAGGACCTTACACTACGTTAACCACATTTCAGCATTTTAGTGCTTAAACCGAACCACATTGGAAGAAGAAGTCATGAAGCAGTGAGGCCTGGAGAATATTTTATACTTTATTTCATGCTCCTATATTTTTTTTCTTATGCAAGTAATCCAGCAAACCATAAACAGCCAGTGTAGCGACGATGTATGAGCACTACTGATTTCTTCATATTTACGTTTCCCAAAACTTTATGGTGCTCGTCCAGCAGTCAACAACTGTCACGGATAATAATTAAAATGTTAGACACTATAGTTATTTTTCACCTATAGATCTACTGACTGAACGCTTGACTCTTTTTTAAAAGCTTGCAGCTTTATGAAGTATCTTCTCAGACTTCATAAATAGCTAAACAGACTTTCTTTTAACAATATCACAACATCTAAAATGTCAGTGTGCCTGAATGCATCAAGGCCTTTATTGCTTTTCTCGTTTTGCAAAAATGAATATAATTCTTTCACTAAAAATTTAATTTCTGGCAATATCTTCTCACTGCATAGTCAAAGAAGATGTCAGCAGCCGCATTTTCTTATCTTATCATCTTTTCAGCCACGTAGCTTTAGAGCAGACGGCCCTTTCATAGAGAGCTGATCCTACATGCCACCAGACTCTTATTTATTTATCCTAAAATTCCTCAAAGACTGTCTCATGAATGAACAATAGCATGCATTATTTAATAATTCATTTTAAATGTCAAATTATTTCAGTTCTTAGTCATCAAACAGAGTGAAATGTTACAGTCTGAGGTTGTATTGTGTGTTCATTATATTTACCAACTAGGACTAAACTCTGTAAGCTGCCAGAAGATGCTGGCATGAAGGAACCTGGAGGCCACTCTGGAGATCTAATCCTAAATGCCAGTCGTAAACTTTTATAAATGGAAGTTTGTTAATTGTAAAGCTCCCCGTCTCTTTGCTGCAGATCAGCAGGATCGAGTACATCCACTCCAAGAACTTCATCCACAGAGACGTGAAGCCCGACAACTTCCTGATGGGGCTCGGCAAGAAGGGCAACCTGGTCTACATCATCGACTTTGGCCTGGCCAAGAAATACCGTGACGCCCGAACGCACCAGCACATCCCTACCGCGAGAACAAGAACCTCACCGGTACCGCCCGCTACGCCTCCATCAACACCCATCTGGGCATCGGTAAGGCGACACGCCCACATGCAGAAGCTGGTCCAGACGCATGAGAGTGTTCATCAGCAGGAACTAGATTCTTTCTTCTGTATTCATGCTCTCAGCTCCTCTCTCTATCTGTCTTTATTTTTTTTTTTTCTCCACAGAACAGTCGAGACGAGACGACTTGGAGTCTCTGGGCTACGTTCTCATGTACTTCAACCTGGGCTCTCTGCCCTGGCAGGGGCTCAAAGCTGCCACCAAGAGGCAGAAGTACGAACGCATCAGCGAGAAGAAAATGTCCACGCCCATTGAGGTGCTCTGCAAAGGATACCCTTGTGAGTAAAAGCTAGGCTGGATATTTTTATTTTAAATGTTTATTTCTGCAACAACCTCGACACTTCTCCGCGTCATGTTTGTCGTTCCCAGCGGAGTTCTCCACTTACCTGAACTTGTGCCGCTCCCTACGGTTCGACGACAAGCCAGACTACTCGTATCTGAGGCAGCTCTTCAGGAACCTTTTCCACAGACAGGGCTTCTCCTACGACTACGTCTTTGACTGGAACATGCTGAAATTTGTGAGTGGCGTACTTTTGAAAACCCTGGAAAGTCACACCTTGAAAGGAAGGCTTTTCTTTTCTTTTTTTTTTTTTTTTTTGAAAACATTCACATCTGTACGGTTCGTCTGTGTTTCAGGGCGCCAGCAGGACAACAGATGATGGGGAGAGGGAGAGGAGGGAGGGAAAAGATGGGGAGGAGCGGGGAGGAGGGGGCCAGAGAGGAGCTGGAGGCCGAGGTTTGCCATCTGGCCCGAACCCCTCAGCGGCCAACAGGGTGAGGAACGAGACGGATGCTGCTCCCTCCAACCCGGCCACGCGTGGCGTCCAGCAGTCAGGTCAGGAGGAAAGTTTGGTTGTTGCACAACAATAGAGAATAAAAGCTTTCATCTCAACCATGCATGTGTGTGTGTGTGTGTGTTCAGGTAACCGCTCTCCTCAGGCGGGGAGGGCAGAACGAGCTGAGCGAGAGAGGAAGGTGGCCATGAGGCTTCACCGCGGGGCTCCCGCCAACATCTCATCCTCTGACCTCAACGCACGCCTCGACCAATCACGCATCAATGCGTCTCAGGTTGGAAGATCATGGCTTGACAGAGTCAGTGACATTTTGTTGTGAAGGGAGTTGGCGCAGACTGCACAGAGAGGAAGCGTAAAGATGGCCGACAGTCTTCTATTGTCAGCAGTTGCCTTCATTAGTGGATAAATGTTTCCTACATAATATCCTCTTATATCCTCACATTTTTATTGTTCTCTTTGTTATGCTTTCAGCTCAGACTGGACATAATGAAGATGGAAATATATTCACACATACACATATCAAACCCATGCTTACCACACGTTTACAACGATTTTGCGACTGTGGTTAAAAGTGGAATATGATAAGCTGGGGTGCCGAAAAGGGGGGGTAAAGGATACGGATTATAGGGGCCCATGATTGAGGGGGGCCCAGAGAGGCCCCTAATGATGATCAAAAATATCATCAACAAATTTCGCCGCTGTGTTGGGGGGCCCGGTAAAGTTTCTTTTCATGGGGCCCAAAATCCCTAGCGGCGCCCCTGATGATAAGAACACAGCACAGACTCCTCCAGGGCTCCATATATGAATATTAGTTGTAACTGGACCCTCTGGTGGTTCGTGGTGATCGTGAATACGATCTCAAATTAAAAACCATATTACACCATGTCATTGTTAATTTCGGTTTTCACCACTGTGCAGTATGACCAAACATCTCCACTGCCAACCCTTCCCAACAAGCCATACTTGTTTAGACCTTTTCTAACTGCAATATATTGAACTATGACATTTACCACTCTGACTGAGACCTTTTAGAGTCCCAGATGTTGCTCTTGGATTTTTGGGATTTGTCTGAACATCTGATTTTGGGGTAATGTTACCGGGACATCCTTTCATGGGAAGATGATTAACTGCCGTGTTTTCATCTTGATATAATCTGTCTCACTATAGTATGATTGATCCCATATTGATTAGAAATAGCCTTACAACCCAGACCCATCCCAGCAGCAGCTGTTTCCGTAAGATCACTGCTGATGTCTTTCCTCCTTTGTATTGTGTTACCACACATCTGAATGCAAAGCAGCAAAACATCAAAACGTCTACTTTTATAGAGGCTCTTACACTTTTTTGATGATCACTGCTCCTGCACTTTGGCCTAATTATTATCAAATATACAATGATATAGTGGAATATTAATATTAATTTATCTATTTTCAGAAATTATGTTACATTATGAGCCGTTATGAATTCTTGGGTCTCTTAGTTGTCTTTGACTGTGATGTCAGCTGCAGCTCTGTCGTAGGTAGTTTTATTGTCGTTGATCTGTGACATAGTGATTTAAAGAGATACAGAGTTGCTGCATGAGTCAACCAGGACGGGAGTCCAGAGTTACTTTGGCTGCTTCTAACTGGAAGTAGGGTTACGGACAAAAGACTGAAAGACCTTAGACGGTGCTTCTTAATTTGAAACTGACATTTTGATATGAAAAAACAACTTTTGTACTGCTGATATATAGAAAGTTCATCCTGAACTAAGCCTTCGCTCGATGTGCGTGCTTAAATTCAAGAACTAAGTAGGACTTTGTGAGTGAAAATATATATGGTTTGAGTGTGGTGTATATTTTAGCATCTGAGTTGCATTAATTTCCCTAATTTCTTCCCTTCCATGTAGGTCAGTGTGCCATTTGAACATCTGGCAAAGTGAGTCCGTCACAGTGGCCTGCAGGTCAGTTGCAGGTATGGACACCTGTACACACATAAATAAACACACAGAGAAGCAACTAACGTGCACGAGCACGCCTGTGAAGGATTTGTCGAGGCCACCGTGGAAACTTTTTTGAGAAAAATTGTTACAATATTTGCTTGGCGACACATTCATATCACAAAACAGATGTTTTCTTGTGTTCAAAATGTTTGCGCAAAAAAAGTCAAAAATACATACAGTTAGCTGGAGAATCGAAGGAGAAGAAAGAATCGCGAGTTTTCATGGCCAAGCAGAACCCTCTGGGCTGATGGACTTGCTTTTGGAGTCGGCCCCTGGTGGTCATTCAGAGAAGTGCACATGTTACTACATCTGCAGTGGTGAAAGTTTATCGAGCCAGATTTTACCCAGTCCTTTAGGTCTGAAGATTTTCCAGTTTCTAAGCTTCTCAGAATGACCCTGCTAACTATGAACAACCAAGTAATAGGCAAGGCAAGTTTATTTGTAGAGCACAATTCGTACACAAGGCAATTCAAAGTGCTTTACAGATGCATAAAATCACAAGAAGGCAAATAGAGTCATTCCATACAAGCATAAAAATAATCATTAATAAATTAAATTAAAAAAGAAGAGTGCAGATAAAATCCTTTTCAGTTGTCATATGCACATCTAAACAGAACTGTTTTCAGCCTGGATCTGAACATTGTCAGAGTTCAGGTCTGTCTCACATCTTCTGGAAGACTGTTCCAGATTTTAGGAGCATAAGACTGAAATGCAGCTTTACCTTGTTTAGTCCTGACTCTGGACACCAGCAGGAGACCACTACCTGAGGTTCTCAGAGTCCAGGTTGGTTCATATGGATCTAACATGTCAGAGATGGACTTTGGGGCCATGAAGAGACTTGTACACAAGCAGAGCTGTTTTATAAAGTCTATTTTCTGAAGTGACAGGAAGCCAGAGACCTCAGGACTGGACTAATATGGTCGTATTTCCTGGTTCTAGTCAGGACTCGTGCAGCAGTGTTCTGGATGTACTGCAGCTGTCTAACAGCTGGTTTAGAGCCCAGTGAGCAGGCCGTTACAGTAGTCTAACCTGGTGGAGACAAACGCATGGATTAGTCTTTCTAAATCTGGTTTAGACACTATTCCTTTGATTGTGGCAATGTTTTAGATGGCAAAAAGCTGCTGATGTTAATGCTTTAATGTGGCTGCTAAAGTTCAAGTCTGAATCCAATATTACCTCTAAATTTCTGACCTGATTTTTAGGTTCTAGAGAAAAAGTCTCAAGGTGACTGATAACACTTTCTCTTTATTTCTGTGGGCTACAGACAATGATTTCAGTTTTGTCTGAGTTTAGCTGGAGAAAGTTGTTTTGCATCCACACACTGATCTGTTCGATGCAGTGACACAATGAATCTACAGGCCCATGTTCTCCTGCTGTCAATGACACATAGATCTGAGTATCATCTGCATAGTTGTGGTAGGACACATTACAGCTGCACATTAGCTGGCTTAATGGAAGCATGTACAGATTGAACAATAGAGGTCCCAGGATTGACCCCTGGGGAACCCCACAGGTCATGGCCATTTGGTCTGAGACACAGTTACCAATTTCAACAATAATAACAACTATAATAACAGAAAACAGATCTTTGAACTTTGCCTCTGCAGCTTTACACTCGAAGGGTCTCACAAACACAACATTTCCATGCATAATGCAGAAATTCTCCTGCTGCTTCATACTCACATAACTGCTTTTCTGCCATTAGTTTCAGTCTCTGAAGTCTTGTCTGAGTGTGGAAATAACTTTTTTTTTTTCCTCCAGGGAAAGCCTAATTTTTTAAGACCAGCGCCTTCAATGATTATACCCCTGTTGTAAATAAATTGACAAATCCTGTGTCGCATTTAAGTATTTAATCCTTTAATGAACCAAATTGCTGTTGTGTGTCCTGTGGTTCTGCAGCTGAAGGGCATCAAGTACCCCATACTTTTCTGAAACGGATGAATGAATGCATGAATGAGTGAAGGAGGAGAAAGAAGAGCGGGACAAAGGAAAAGGCAGCATGGCGTGCCCTGTAAACGGGGATGAGGAGCGTCCGTGTGTCCGTCAGCTGGCGGTGAGGTGACGAAACTCCAGACTGGAACCATTCGGTACAGCTGTTTGCAGCTGGACGGTTGGGAAGTGGGTGAAACAATGCACAGGCACCTTTTTCTCTCATATTCAACTAAGCTCCAGTTGCAAAAAAACATAGTAACAATGTTAATAATAATAATAATAGAAAAAAAGAGAACATCAAAGTGCAGGAAAAAGGACTAAATTTAAATTACTCTGTGTGTAGTTGACACGTTCATAATTTACAAGAAATATCAATTTGCTAATGTTTGAGCTCCATCTGCTGCTTCTGGTATTCTTTATTATAATCAAACGTATAAACAACTCTGGAAGGGAACACAAAAGCGTATCCAAGCCTTTAATAGACGAGTTGGGAGAATACTGCAGCGATCAGAGGGATGAGTCTGCAGTGGATCAGTGGATGGGAGCGACGCCACTGTTTGTCCATCAACACGTCAGTCTGTGTTACTGTCTTAAATGTTTGTTTCGCCTGTTTGCTTTGCTTTGGAGAATCTACGGAAAAGGAGTTATGGAAGAGGGGAAAGGGAAGATGTACCCCCAGTTAAAGGTTCCTGTTCTTCAGCACATTCATTATTGCCTTTCCGACAGGCGAGATTGAAATCATGCATACTGAATGTGAAAAGATCTGGAGTTGGAAGGAGGCGTGAGACTACTTGGATAAAAGGATAGCTCTGTGATATGATAAAGCCTCTGGCCCAACTTGTAATTCCAGGTATGAAAAGACTTGAGAAAGTTTTAAGACCTTGGAAGTGAACAAGTTTGGAGTTACATTTCTATGTTTGTTCGCATCTTTTGCCTCTTTTTCTCATTTCTTTCAGTTTTATTTGACATGTAAATGTGTAGATACCTTTTTGCCAGAATATGACAGATTGAATAGAGATGGGGCTGGAAAGATAAATACCTCCTGACACCCTTGGGACATAACGCTGAAAATGACATTTTATGAGAAGCTTTTCGAGCCTGCAGAGAGTTTAGAGTTTTGACTCTCAGTGTAGCAGGCAATGACGGAGAGGTTCTTCTTAATGTGTTAGGAAGTGCTATTTGAGGAACAAAATGATGTTTTTACCCAAGTCTGTCAGGATGGATGAATGGATCAATGGATATCACTGGCTGAATGGAGGTGGCTGATGTCCTGTACATTTCTTTACCGTGCTTCAACTTTATTACTATGATATTTGTGTATATTTTCTGATTCAATAAAAATATACACAGCCTATTCAGATTTCAAGTCATATGTTTCCCTAATGCCCCAAATAGATATATAGGTTATTTTTCATGTCCTTCTATAGAATTATGGAATGGAAACTGATATTAATGGAAAACAAGTCCAACACTGGGCTTGAAACAATGTTCAACTGCAGATGAAGACCATCAAGTACAACTATAATGAATGCTTCTAGTCTTTTTCTTTCACTTTTTTTCTTCTTTTTTTTTTTTACATTTATAAAATAATCTAAGCTCGCAATGAAAATCTGTGGAGTTTTGATGTAAATCTGAAAGTAGACCATCTGAGGACCGGGAAACCCTTCAAAACACAGAAGCTGAGAAATGAATGAAGAACGAATCTGTGATGGTGATTCTGTTTCTTGACCATATGAACTCAGATTTTCCTGAGTTACATTATTATATTGCAGAGGCGCTCAGGTGACCTGAGGTGGAACTGATCAGCTCAGCACAGATTTGCTCATGTGAATCATCCTGCAGCTCCTGGTCGCTTGTTTCTAAATATAAAAATGTTAATAAAGTTTCAGCATTTCCCAGTGGGAAACCTGGAATAACAAGGAGGTGATAGTGTCTACAGTCAAACTTTTCTTCTCGAGGCTCCACTGACAGGTCCTAAGTATGGAGCCCCGTTTAGGTCATAATTCAATGAATAAATGAGTCTATTATTATGAAATACAGGTGTTTATTATTCTGAAATATTTCCCATTATTATGAAATGCATGTTTATTATTCTGAAATATTTCCCATTATTATGATAATGGTTTCGTTTTTCATAAGAATGAGCTTTTACATAATAATGGATTTGTTTTTCATAAGAATGATTTGTGTGTCAATCACAGCAGAGAGGGCGGAGCCATTTATGTGATTGGCTGCTCTTTCATTCAGGCATAAGCAACAGATAGTGGGCGAGAGGTGAAATGTATATACTCCAGGCCAGTAGGTGGCAGAATGCACCTCATTTTACAGTTAAAAGTTGACATCGACTAAGAAACGTAGCGCGAAAGGTAGGGAAAACTAGATTTTGACGGCATGGCGATGGGAGAAAGATCCTTTCCTGCCATAGCTGCAATCGGACTAGGAGCGCAACTTGATGACGCCATGGCCCGCTGCTAACGGGACCTCACGGCCAAAACTAGTTGATGTCAGAGCGTAGAATGGAGAAGGATCAGCCAATGAGCGTGCAGGTCAACCACTGGTCCCACCCAGTGGCAAAATGTCATTATTATGTAAAAGCTCATTCTTATGATGAAGCCATTATGTAAAAGCTCATTCTTAGATAAAAAAGCCATTCCGAAATAAACTATTATGCATTAAACTAAGATTAAATAATAATAAAAATGTATTTCATAATAATTACATTTTTTCATAATAATGGGAAATAGTTTATAATAATACACATATATTTCATAATAATGGATAAGTATTTTATAATAATAAATGCCTGTATTTCATAATAATAGACTCATTTATTCATTGAATTATGACCCAAACGGGGGGCTCCATACCCTAAGGGGTGATTACATGGATTCTTAAACACACTTTGCAAACCTGGATCACATGCGTGCAGAGTATGATCGTGGAGAGACAAATAGGCTACAACATCAGAAGACCAAAAAGATTAGATTTGTTCTCTGTGACACATAAAAACAGGCACAGATTTTAAAAAAGAAAGAAAGAAAGAACACAAGACTTTGAAACAGATATTTAATAGTTCACTGGCACAGACTCTCAGTTTAAATGTCTAAAAGTTGTCTTAATGAATGAGAAGTGTCTTCAAACTACTTCTAAGCACTTGGACTGGGCTGAGATAGGCTATGCACCCTTTTATGAGTCCAAGTGTTAAATTAGAGTTGTTTTAATTCACTGGAGATGGTCACTTGATTCAACTGTCCATGATAATTGATGTCTATGATATAATAGATCCGATAGATATGATAGACTTAACAGCTGGTCACTGATTCAGCTCCACATGGTCTAAATAGAAGTAACTCTCTTCTTCTCTTCTTCGCCTGATTTGCATGTGCGTCGAGAGGAATTCATACAACAGCAGGACGATGCCAGGCGCGTCTGTAGGAACTACCTGAGGATCAAAGAAGACCAACTGGACATGGACTGGACCACCTGGACCCAACACCTGTCAATAGGAGCACTATGAAGACTGAGAAACCCAAAGATTCCTGAAATAGCTAGAAATTCTTTGGAACATTGTTAGATCACGCTGATTTAAATGAAGTTTGAACAAACTTCATTTAGATTTACATTTCAATAATACATTAAGGAATTATGTTCATCCTCAGGTGCTTACTGTAGCACTCTAGCAATAACTGAATTTAAAAGTGAACACCTGTTCTTTATTACTGAGGTAAAAAATATGTGAAAATAGTTTACAGAAGAGTCTTTTTTGTGAAGTTTTGTATGATTATCTGGTGCCCACACACTTACAACATAGCCTGGAAAGGAAGCCGTAAACAAATGAAACATGTAGGGGGGGTCACAGTTTCTGCATCACCGTCACAGCTACAGTTGAGTCCCAGAATAAAACTGCGCAAACTCACTGGAGTTCGGCGTTATAAACACTCCCTCCCATCTCCGGGTTAACAACGGTCGCGCTGTGATTGGCTGAGCCGGCTCGTCCTCGCTGAGTGGGCGGGGCGAATGAGATCTGGCGTTAATCCGACAGGGATTGGTTTTTACAGTGGATCCGCGAAGAAGCGCAGAGGTACGGCAGAGTTAACAACTTTTAAATCCAGACATACGATCTAAAATGGATAAACGGAATCAATAAAAAGGTAGATAAGAAGTTGTATAACATGGGGGTTAAAGTTTAGAGAGGAGTTCTTTTGGGGAGACGCCGAGGGTAGACGGTGTAGTCCGCCTGGGGGAGTCAACATGGATGTCCTGGGAGCAACGGTGAGCCTCTGAGGGGGAGTTAAGGCCGTTTCTGGTTTTTTTTTCCTGCTGGAAGAGATTCTCTGACGGAGTTGAGGAGGATTTCAAAGCAGGAGCCAAATCGCCAGGTGAGTCTGGTTTCTAAAAGTAAAAAGATAACAGTATACTCACTGTTTTTTCAACCCGTATTCGACATAGTAACCGTTTCAGTGAACGTTGTCATTTCAAGTTCACTTGACGGTTATCGTCAACTTTTAACTTTTATGAACTTGAGTTTATGAAGCTTTGTCAGCTTGTGGTCTGTTTCTGTGAAGCTGAGCGCCATCTTCACATTATTCAAATGTTTTAAACCAGACTCAACCGCAGCAGTTTGCATTATTTACCGCAGTATCATAAAAATCACTGTTGCTTGAAGTCTTTGTGGAAAAGGTGATCCTTTGTGTGGCTGTCTGGCTGTCAATAACGACCCCCCTCAAACTGGGATGTGAATTTCTAACCCACTCAGTCTGCCCCCTTCCATCTGTTGCTTTATTCCTGACCCTCCAATATATTCTTCCAGCATGTGATTGCGCACGCGAGCCTGCACACACTGACCTTTTTTTGCCTTCCAAATGAAATGCACAGATGTCCCTTTTGCCTGGGCACTGCATCATTTCACTGACAGTGGCATTGTGTGCGCGCGCGGCTGCTGATGCATTCACTT